>CATIWF010055014.1:0-22354 GCA_949630135.1 Balakata baccata
TGGCTCAGTCCACTCATCTCTTGGAAGAGCTTCATCTTCTCCTTTAGCATTCTTCCTTGTTGGTGGTGTCCATTCCTTGCGAACATTATCCCACACATAAACTCCTTTACCATCCAAGTATGCCTCTATTCTAAACTTCCAATAAGCATAGTTTGACCTATCAAAGTAAGGTTTAAGGCTTTGTAATCCTTCTTGGGCCATTATAGATCTTTGCTAGAGCTAGTGAAGCTTGATTTCTAAATCTTGCTATGATACCAATAATTGCCCATACAATCACCAAGAAGGGGGGGGGGATGAATTAGTGGGAAATTAAAAATTCTTGCACACACACAAGGAAGATAAAAGTTAGAAGAGATGGATACATGAAATTTTATAGAGTTTCGGGTGTTAACTAACCCTACTCCTCTCCCCAATCACAATTAGGTATTCACTAATCTAATCCTTATATTATAATGGAGTTTTAACTAGCTCACTCCCAACTAGGTATTTTCAATCAAGGCTAACACTTAACCCAAATTTTCCTTGTATTTTAATGGCTCACACAACAACCAATTCCTTGTAATTTGGCTCAGACTACCCAATTACAAGATAACCCAAGTGTTTTAAGGCTAACACTTGAACTCTTACAAAACAATTAATTAAAGAGTTTTGGCATTTAGAAAGTAGTTAGATATCTTAAATGGGCTTTTGGTAGGATATTTATACTGATTACCCACCAATTAGCCATTATAAAGTGGTGTCATTACTCTTTCTAACATTCTCTTACAAGTGCATTTAATGCAGCCTATAAAGAGGGGTTCCCGATCGGGAAATGACCTATTTTGACACATGGTATCTTTTGGTTGGCTGACGGCTCTGAAGGCTAGTTCCTATATGATTTTCCTAGTCAAGACTCCTTGTGTTCCGGTTGGGACTTGTTCGATGATGCTATAGCTAAGGACCTGAGTTTATTAGCTAGAGCAATCACACTAAGCTTAACATCTATATTTAAATGATGTTTTAGTGGGTCCAAAACATGCCGAACAAGCCTAAATGCTTGAGTATGATGCTAAATCATATGAATACATATTGATAAACATAATTATGATATATGAACGTGCATGTGTTATATGAGACATGATGAAAACATAAAAGAATGAGATTAAAATAAGAAAATGTTTTTATATAAATGCACATTTCTCTACCTAAGGACTACTTTAGGGTAGATAGTGCACCATAAAGGTGATAAGCAATACGTATCAATGAGATGTATGAGTAAGGATCAAGATAACTAGCCCTAGTCTAGGTATTTCTGTTCTTAGTACTCATATTTCCTATACTCAGTCAGGTTAGCTAAGCTCGGGTATGCGCGCACTTGACTTAAGAAGCTCGGATAAGCACATATACAGCGTGAATAGGATGACTAGCTCTGGTCTGAGTGCACCTACTTCACACCCCATATTTGGCTAGTTCAAGAATAAGGTTTGGGCTATTTGTCAAAGTTGTTGAATTGAAAAAGAAAATGAACAAGACAAACAAGATTGATAAATAAAGGATATTAATGACACAGATAATGATAAAAGTATGAGAAATGTGATATGACATGAACATGATCACTACATATATTTGATAAGTTATTTCGCTATTTTTCTTAAACATGATTTATATGCTCATACGCCATGATATATTTATGCTATGCATTTTTGTGATTGCATAGGAGAATTTCAATGCCTATATATACCACTAAGCTAGAGACAATTTAGCGTGGGTTTTCTCACGCAGGTTCAGAAGCTTGTAGATATTAAAGTTGAGGTTGTAAAGAGAAGCTAGTGCCATATCCAGAGAAGACATCAATGATCCGGTTTGTGGGTCTAAGTTATCATATTTTGTCTTTTGTATAAACATGCATATAGGAATAATGATAATGGCTTATATGTGATACAGTTTATGATGTATATATTGAACATGTATGAGGCATAGAGCCTAAAATCAAATGCTAACATATATGATGTGATAAAGGAATATATATATATATATGAGCCATTATGATATGAACATTGTATGTGTATGAATACAACATTTAAGATGATATGAACATTGTATGTGTATGAATATGACATTTAAGATGATGATGATTAACCAGATATAATATAAGCATAGTTAGTAACATTCTATCTATATAATGAGATTGTTTCCGTTATAGGGTGATATAATGGTTATAGTCCTGTTATATAGGTGGGGCATCACAGGAAATCATGATGAGATCATGATATTGAGATTCCTATCATGTGCAATTATATTTATATCTAAACTATCCCTAGTCATAGGATCAATAAGACGAAACATTGTTGGTCCGGATAGATTATCACATGTTATAGTCCTTAATTGGATGAAGTAGTAGATCTCGTAAACTGTAAGCATGAGATGTTTAGAGTTAACATGTGGATTCTTACGAGTAGTCAAGTACATTGAATGACCCACTATGAGACTATCACATGGATAATGATTCTATTCATATATCAATGATAGTCTCATCATAGCAATGGTGCAATTATTCTTAGACTTGCGGTGCTCAATGTTATCTTGGATAATGATTTTGTACTTTGACTCTATTCCTCGTTGTCTCACATTAGTCGCTCATGGGGTTGTGATTAGATACACTCAAAGTATTTGAAAGTAGTTGATTAGCCAATAAAAGATTCACCACTCTTGATAGGAGTGTATACCTATGGCCTCTTATAGGGATCATTACTCAGGAATCTCTAGTTATAGTGGAAATGTCATGAAGATGATCTTCAGTGACATATTTAGTAGAGTAATGAGTCTCAGGACAAGATCTAACATCACTTGGACTAAATGTGACATAGTCAGTTTAGTGGGAGGTGACATTGAGTCTATGCTCTAAACTGAATGGGTATAATATGGTGAAAGAATGAATTAAACAAACAATTATTTATGGAAAGGTTTGTAGTCAAACCATTGACTTCCGTCAATTAGGGGTCATGATGTGTTGTTAGATACCGCTCATGATCTACTCAAGATCAAGTGTTGATATAAGTGACCAATATAACCAGAAACCTAATGGGTCATATGCTTTTGAAGTTGTGAAGAATATGTAAAATGGATCTTGGATGTGATCCAAAACATGAGAATGGTGTGCAAAAGAGTTTTGCCAGAAAACAGCTCACCGCACAAGTAGCGAAGTTACTGCAGCACTCTACTGCCCAAGGTTGGTGTAACGTGCCCAACACACTGTGATTCAGCAATGTTTTATGCTGAAATGGAAACCCGACTTAGGGTTTTGAGTCCCCATCTCTAATTAGGATTAGAGGACATATATAAATAAACCTTTTAAGGGTCTAAAATGGGTAGCCAACTCTAAATTAATTGAGATTAATTCTTCATTTCTCTCTATAAGATCAATCAACATAGCTAGTACTTAGTTGATTGATCAAACCATTTCCTTGTGGTTTTGTTCTTCTCCTTTGCGTGGATTAACGTTAAAGGCAATTCAATTTTGAATTGTTGTGGTTTGCGGCAATCTGGTAAGAAGTAATCGAGGAAACAAATCCAAGAACATAAAGGTATTCATCTTCAATCATTGATTGGTTAATTGGTTTTGATGGTATGAGTAGAATCTATGGTTTCGGGTTATGAAAAATTTTAATTTCCATTACGTTTTTTATGTGTGATATATGATCAAAATCCAACACTAACTGGGATGCCAAAGTTTTAGTTGACCTGTACAGTGACATGACATATTTCATATGTCAACTGAGATGCTAGATTGACTTTTCGAGTTGTTGACAGCTGAAAAATTGCCGAAAATAATTTTACTAAAACTAAACCATAGTTAGATGAATAGTTAGATGACTTTTATGGAACAAAAAAATTTATGTGACTTTACTGCAATAATACCAAAGTTGAGTAATCATATATGAAATTAATCCGCTCTCTAGATATAGAGATCCAAAATCACTCTACTCAATTTTAAAAATAGTTTATTGGAGACTCTTTTTATAAAACGAATGTCTAAAATAAATAATATAATTCAAATAAAAAATCTATTGGAGATACTCTTATAATGACAAATTCAGACGTGTCGAAATTGGCGACGAGCGAAGGTAAGCAAAAGCAACTGGATGCTGAAACTGTTTCGGAAGCTGATGCATGTGTACAAGTGATGGATATTCTTGAGGAAGAACCAGACGACCACATCAAAAGTTTAATAGGTGAACCAAATCTAGATGATGTTGATCACTATTGTGAGTGGTTTACTAATGCACTGCATGGAATTAATAGTTTTTGGCAATTAATCATCAACGATTCCATCATAAACTTTACATCTTATTTTCTTATATTCTGCAGATAAATTTCGAAGCATCTCGCCTGCTGTAGAAGCGGGTTTCGAGGGAAAGGAGGCTGTTTACGTACAATGAGAATTTTATTATTTTATTTTTGTATAGAGAACTAATCTCATGTATCAACATCTTATGCAACATATTTATATAATATTAAATGTCAATGATAGATGTAGGACAAATTTTGAATAAATTTCTAGTAAATATCTGATATGCTTTCATTAAATATTGGATAGATATCTATTAGTTGTTATTAAACCTTTGATAGATATAAGATAAACTTCAAATAAATTTATGATAAATATCTGATATACCTTCGTAGTAGATAGAGTAAATCTCAAATAAAATCTCAAAAAAATCTTTTATTAATATCTGGTATACTTTCTGTTAATCTTAAAATCTTAAATAGATGTCTAATTGTAATTTAAGTATACTTCAGATAAACATTAAATGTTTATATTTAAAATTTTAAAAGTTGATTTTAGTATTTTTGAAGAATTTTTAAATATAGATATTTTTGAAATTTTTTTACTGTATTTTCTATTTTTGAAAATTTCCCGCTAATTTTTTGTATACAAAGAAAAAAAAGGAAACACAGCGAAATTTTATCAGAATATAATATGCTTTTCTCCTGCCTAGAAGAAAGGAGAAAAGCTATGATGCATTCATTTTTTCAGAAAACCAAATAAAATTAATTCATGTACATGATCAAAATCTAGATCATTAAACTCATCCTTAAGAAAATCACAATACAATGCAAACTCAATCCCTTTTATAAGAATCAATATAAACACAGAAAGCTTTTGATAAATTTTTTTTTTTTTTTTTGGATAATCCCACGTTTGGAGTTTCCTGGTAAGAAAAAATCCACTGAACAACTCGGACCATCAGAAGAAGCCAACTGTTATGGCCGAAGCACACCTGCACCTGCAAGGAAAAAGAAATTTACTCAATAGTCCGAAGATGGTTGATCAAAAAGAAGCAGGCATTAGGAAAAAAAAGGCTCCTCAAACAGAATGACACTTCCATATTTGAATCATCAATGAATTCATCCGCCACAATTTTCATCATCCATCGTCTTAAATCCTAAAACAACACTACCATAAATGAACTATCAACGATTTCATGTGCCACAATTTACTTCACCCGTTGTCTTAAATGCTAGAGTAAACAATTTACCCTTTAATCTGTTATATCATATGAACTGTCCAATAACGTCCGCTTGTTTGTATGCTGACATGTTAATATAAGTTGCAGACATGTTAATATAAGTTGCAAAATTAGATGTCTTTTCCAAAAAAATTTTTAACACATTGGGTTCCGATTATTATAGTTAAACATCAAAAGAAAGTAAAATGATGTCCCAATCACGCTACAAAATCTATTATTAGTGCGAACAAATGCACATAAGAAAAACTGGGACAGATACTAACCATTTCTCTCCACTTCCTCTTCCTTCTCTTCATCAACAGTTTTCCAAACGATATCTTTTAGTCCAGCTGACAGGTTCTTGTAGAACTGCAAATTAAGGCCAAATGATTTTGAAATTAAAGAAAGTAAAATTCATCCAGTCAAAATACATGCGTAATGTTGTTTGTGTTTATACACACATAAACATATATAACATGGTTTACTGAATATTATGCTAGCCTAGAAACAGCTATTTTTTTCTTGTCTCATTCAGTTCATCCAATAAACCCAGAGATCAAGAGTACATTTTAGCGGAAAATCGTTTTTTTATTTTATTGAACTCCCCACAGTAACAGGTTTGTTGTACCATATACCTGTCATTTTGCTTTCACCATCTAACAATAGTACGGAAAATCATAGGAAAAGCAGATATCCCAAATAACCATCCTATCGACAATTATTATTTTTAACAATTTATTGTCCCATAATCTTTATGCAAGGGGAAAAAAATCCAATTAAGCATGTGCCATTTACCAGCTGCTTTATTCATATATTGCAAGAAAACAACCTAGCATTGACATTTGTAAGTATGTAATGAACCAAGTATGTAAATGCACCTAAATGATGTCGAAGCTCATTCTCATCTTGATTCTTGAGCCCATTTTATCTAAAGAAAACATTCTAAGACTATATTTGGATTGAAGGATTTTAAATGAAAAATTTTGAACAATTTATGTATTTATGCCAAATTCATCATTTGATTACTTACAAATGATCAAAATCCATGAATTTTGAAAAATCATTTATCCACTAAAATCTTTCATTTTTGAAAGATTTAATTTCCCACATCTTAGGGGGAAAAATTCAAAACCATAGATTTTGAATAATGAGGGATTGTTGCAAAAAAATTTTATTTCGAGATTGTCCCTAATAAATTAATAATATTCTAAAACTATCATTAATTAAAAAAAAGCAAAACATATTTTTCTTTTAATTTCAACTAATTGTTATTATTATTATTATTAAATAGTGTTAATATGCATTAAATTATTAATAAAAAATATTTTTTACCAATGTAATTAAACATTTTAACGTATAACTATTTTTTTATTTTTTAACTCTTAAAATAGCTGATTTTATTTTTTAAATTTGTAAGTATGTAATAAAATTAATTGTATATGTTTAATTAATAATAAATTATCAATATTTAATAAAAAGTAAAATTGGAAATTAATTGTTCAATCTATGGATTGTAGTTATTAAACCAAATATAAGTGTAAGAATAATTACATTATCAATTCATAGATTTTATAGTCAAACCAATCAATGGAATTCTTAAAATCCATGGATTTTATGAAATCTATGGATTTTAAAATCTCTCAATCCAATCAGTGCTTAAGATTCTTTCTAGATAACAAAGTTTTATATCTCCTTCAAATAAACACCAAACCAACAAAATATTTTAATCTCAAACCTTGTGAAATTCTAGTGTATCTCCACCAGATTTGCGAAGCTCAACCATGTAAAGAGAAGGGGCCACCTCAAATATCTGAAAGAGAGAGAATATGTCAACAAAGAATCATCTTTTACTGTAGAAAAATAATATGCCATCATGGATAATCTGCAAAACATACTTCCGTTGCAATAGATAAATGACCTTTGCGTCCAGTCTTCTCCCCTTGAAGCTTCATCTGGAATTGGAAACAGAAGAAGGAACCACCAGAATTAATAGTTTAACAATTGAATAAGAATAAAATAACTGAATTTCAAACAATATTTATTTTCTTCTAAGTTGATTTCATTGAACATGAACAAGTATTATGCAACTAATCATTTTCAAGCATATTATATATTATCAAAAGTCTACTTCGGCCAGCAAAAGCTCATAACTATTCTTTCAGTTCATGCATAAGATTTGGGAAATTAAAATGAATAAACATCTAGAGATAATTAATCCAAAGTCCACCCAGCAAAACCATGTCATCTTTCACTGCTATGATTAGGAAGTAGCAAAGAGAACACAATACAGATATAGGAAGAGGTAGATAGCAGACTAAAACTAACCTATTTTTTAGAAAAATGGAAACAGATAGCTAATCCCTCTAAATCCTAAGATGTTAGATTGGCAAGAGAGATAATCAGACCTTAAAATTGTTTTTCTTTACTTCAAAACCCAAAGGCCCAGCAGCTGCTTCAATTTTTGAGATTATCTCATTAGCAGAATGTTTGGATGTAAATCTCGTTTCTCGTTTCACAAGTCCCTGATCAACAAAGGAAGCATGGTGCCCATTAATTTTGTGTTTATGAATAACTCAAATATGAGAACATATGAAAAAAGGAAAAACATTGCTCATCAAACTAAGAAATAAATGAGCAATCCAAAATATTAAACACAACAATTTGCTCTTGACAATTCTATTTTGCAATTCTCTCAAAATTTCAAGCATGAAGGTGTATGTTCAAGTAATTAAACATAATAGGCATATAATCTACATCATGCTTCAGAATATCAAAATTTATTGCATACTGGCATCAGAATAATCCAGAAACAGTCACAGAGCATGAATATTTCAAAGTTTAATTCTCTTAGGAATTAGGAACTATATAAAAACGAAAGTGAGGAAACAAAGACCGTGATTGGCATAAGCATACCATTTGTTTCTCAAAAAGACTACTGAGGTTGAGACCCTGAGATGTAGAGATAAGTTCAAATGCATTCATAGTTATAGGTGCCACTGGCCCTATAGGAGCTTCACGCCTCTCCACAACAAGGTCTCGACAATCCTGTTCTCCGAGAGAAAAATAAATCATTTACCAAGCACAGAATAGCATAATACACAATGAAAACACAAGAATTTTACCCCAGATTCACTGAAGATAGAGTTCACATCATCAAGACTAACTTCAGCTTGTTCAAAAGTAGGCGGCTTATACCCTTTCTTAAACCACTCATTTTCAATAACCTCAGCAATGGTAATACGCTGTTGCACACCATTAGTCACATGGTAAATTCAGAGGTTCACAATGCTGCGATGCATTATTTGCACAACTACCGAAAGAAATTTATGTATGAGAAAGAGGAGGTGGAAGAGGAGACATACTGTCAAAGGATTAGGATCTAGAATTCTTTTAATTAGTTTCTTTGCACTTGAGGAGAACCATGGAGGACATGTGAAATCTGCCTTAAATATCTGCAACCACATAGTAATAAGATGTTACAGGCTTTAAATATAAAACACACCAGTGACAGCTTTACAACAATTTACATGCACATAGGTCAACAATTCCAAACCATGAAAATCATATTTTTCCAAGACCAGAGTATGAGGCATAAATCTGCTATTGACTCTCCTACTGCTATTCAGAATCACAGTATATCTCTAAGTTTTCAGATACAATAAATAGCTGGTAGAATTTTCAAAATAAATTCTACTGCACAAATGATCAGCACAACCAGCTTCAGGATAAAGTATAATCTATCATTTTATCTACCAAACTATGCAACACCAATTTTATCAAGATTAGAGCTTCCTGTAAGAGATATCATCACATGAGAGTTGCTGAAATGTCTTGAGCAAAATATTTGGCCCTTATACATATGATCACAGGTGTTCAAAAATGGGTTCAGTCAGTTACAATTGGATCTTGATCCAATCAAGTTAAAATATTTGGTTAAATGGGTTGGCTAGGTTATAATTGGGTTTTAAATAATTTATTTTAATTTTAACAATGAATACAATATGCATCATATAAGATTGAGAAAGTAAAATAAACAAATAACTAAATGTAGAAATCTATAAGGAAATCTGAATTGAAAATAAGTTACTCCATTGTATTGAGGCTTTAATGAGCTTTCCTCAAAACATAATTCAATAACTTGATATTTCAGTCCATAAAATACTCAAGGAAATCAAAGTTTTGAAACTAAAATGAAACATGAAAAGCATTATTTAAAATTAAAAAAAAAAAAAAGAAAGAAATAAATAATTGAAATCCTAATATCATACGAAATCAAAATAATTAAGAAAAAATGCATTCGCTGGTGGGAATATTTACAATTCAAGAAATATAGGCACAACACTTTTTTTTTACCTTGCATTACTCATAAAAAAAGGAATAAATAACAAAATCTGATTATTTTTACATGAATTCTATATTAATTAATTAATTAATGTTAATTATACAACTGACTTAATATCAATAGGCACCTTTTCCCAAACTAAAGACATCAGGTGGGAAAAGATTTATAGGTTATAGTATGACCTGTGGTTTTAAGTGATCCAATTAATTTATCTCAACTTCCTTATCTTATGGGTTATATAGCCCGCTAAAATCCATCAAATATTTAATTATTGGGTTGGATGGACTTGGGTTCAATAGGTTTGAATGGGTTACACCAATCTTGAACATCTCTACATATGATGCAACATATTCTTTGTTTAAAATAACTTTAGAGGAGAAATGCACACAAGTACCAATGTTTTCAAAGAAAGCAAATTACCACATACTGTTTACTCATCATAACAAATAACTAATAAACAATTAACACAGAAGAGAATTACATAGAGCAGACTTTTACTACACTCGAAAGATATTAGCAGCTCTCTTGAATAGAATTCTGTTACTGGCTATATGAACTTCTGAAAATTTTCAATCTCACATGCATTATTATCAATGGTTTAAACCAGCTGATCATGATAATTATCCATGATATAGATGCACTTTCAAAATAAAGCACATAAAACCCATAGTATTTATTTCATCTAGGACAAAATTAAAATCTTTCAAAGTGGCATAGATCACCTACAAGGCATTTCCGTATTGATTGTCTACCTCATGGAAATAACTGCAAAATTGTATCTGAATATGCTTCTTCTTTTCCCTAACTTCTGAGATGATGTTTGACAAGTTAACAAACAGGATTCTTGAAAAGCAAAAGACTGCAATTGGTCGATGTTAAATTGCCAGTATAAAAGACTACAATATGCACAGAAAATATTCTGACCAAGTCCATCAATATCACATATGACCATAATTCTAATATATAGCTAGTTTTAGTGAAAAGGATAGCTTTTGTACAACTAGAAACACATTCAGCTTCTTAAAAAAAAAAAAGGAATACACATATAGACAAACTTGCAAGAAAGATGAAACTATTCACCTTCTTGTAAAGAGCCATAAGGTTAGGTTCTTCAAAAGGCAAGTAACCAGCCATTAAAACAAAAAGAATCACGCCACATGACCATAAATCTGCCTTAGCACCATCATAGCCTTTATTGTTGATGACCTAGAAAAGCCAAGCACTAAAATATAAGAACAAGAGAATAAAGGGTTTGTTAGGCCAGAAAAAATTGTTTGCAGAACTACTACAATACCTCAGGGGCAACATAGTTTGGCGTTCCACATGTTGTGTGAAGTAATCCATCTTCCTAAATTACAAACAGACAGAAAAAAAAAATGATTATTTGCTAAAAAAATTAAAAAAAAAAAAACAATTTTGCAATTCTGCCTTGGTACTTCATGATATGCCTTGAATAAAGTAAATTTTAACTCAGCCATGCAGCGATCTCACTCACTCGAACTTGTTGTGGTAGTGCACTTAATCCAAAATCTGAAACTTTAAGAACTCCACTAGCATCAAGTAGCAGATTCTCAGGCTGTGATTCAGACCACACAAACATTATAATCTTATACATAAAAAAAACTTCATAAGTTGTATCAACAACAGACCAGCATTTCACCTCAATATTACAAGAGAAATTCTGAGGATTAAACTCAATAAGAAAATATAAGTAGAGAAACAGTAGTACATCTCAAACCTTTAGGTCTCTATGGTATACACCTCTGCTATGACAGTAATCTACAGCATTGATAAGCTGCTGGAAGTACTTCCTTGCCTCATCCTCTTTCAACCTCCCTCTACTTGCCTTACCCAAGGAAAATTGCACAAAAACCAAATATTTACATTAGCATTATTTAAAATTTCATGAAAAATAATTTAGATGTTATTATTTTGACCGTAGTTGTCTTACAATTTTGTCAAAAAGTTCACCACCAGTAACAAATTCCAGAACTATATATATTTTTGACTTGCTTGCCATCACCTACAACAGGAATACCACTGGAAGTTAGTTGTGTAACAAAAGAATAGAATATGCTAACACTTGGATCTTTAGTGAAAAAATCAGGTCTACAAGACAGATGATAATACATAGATAAAAGATGTTAACCATTAAGTGAAATGGTCAAACACAGAAGGAATATAATCAAATTAAAAGTCTAAATTAATTATACCAAACGGTTCAAAAGAATTGGAAATAGTAAAATGGTTTTCAAACCTCATGCATTCGGATCACATTTGGGTGTCTGATCAATTTCATGGTTGATATTTCACGTTTAATCTGCAATAGAGAAGACAAGAAAATCATAAGAAGTTTGGAAGCTAAAAAGGCAATTATTTAATAGCAAAACACATTCATCAGTTTTATATAACAAATTTCTGCTTTTTTTCTTCCAGCTATTTGAGATGGTAGGAAAATTAGAAAACAATAATAATAATAAACTTTAAAAAGTTACCAAACACAACCTAAGCCAATGACATTTTTATAGCATAGCCTTCATGAAAATTATATATTTTTCTTTTTACTCAATTCAAAAATCAATAAACAAAATTTTAGAATTCAAACAATATATTTCTTGTCAAAAAAATAAAACAAAATAAACCTTCATATATTTTACTTTTCCTTCGTCACAGTCAAACTAAAAAGTAAGAACAATGGAAGGTAACAAAAGAACAGCCTAATAAGAAAATAAATAAAACATTCTGCACTGTAGCAAAACAACGACTCCCTTGTTGACTTTTCCGATTTCAACCGAAATGTTAAACACAAACACGGAATTTATTTTCTTAGTTCCCCAATTCATTTTCTCGGCGGACAAACAGCAAACAATGACTTAACATCTTCAGATTGAATAGCAAGAACTTGCAACAATCACAGAACCAAATCAAATTAATATGCAAGCGGATAATTAGCAAGATAAAAGGAAGATTACAAATTAGCCTATACCTGACCGATCATTTTATGTTTAAGAACCTTCTCCTTATCGAGAATCTTAATGGCGACATTCTCTCCGGTCTCGATATTCCTAGCAAACTTCACTTTAGCGAATGTTCCTTCCCCCAGCGTCCTTCCAAGCTCGTACCTTCCCACACGAGTCCTACTGTTAGACGCAGCGCTCCCTCGTGAAGCCATTTCTCCCCTCTCTCTCTTTCGCCCTCTTTAGGATTCCAAATTTTCCTTTCAAAAATTCCAAGTTTTCACTCCCTATCTGCCTCTATGTTCCTAATCGGTCAAGACCTCTTCTTTTTACAGGGTTGCCACACTTGAGACTTCGCCACACTCATCGTCCCTTTTTCCTTCCTTCGAATTAAAGCAAACACTGGAAAAAGAACCAAAACTAATTATAGAGAATAAGGAAAGCTCTAAAATCTATACCAGAATCAAGCGTCAAGAGGAAGAAGCGAATTCAAATCTCTACAATTAAGGAAACTGTCTCCAAAGAGAAAGGGAAAAATGTATATGCGGTTGAATCAGACAAGAAACCCATAAAGGTGGACAAATTAACGGAGCTGATTTTCCCCTTTTTTTTTCTCAGGAAAATAAAACGCGACTTTTCGCCTTCAGAAAATATAAATGAAAGCTGAAAACTGTGCGAATAGCAGTTGATCTTGGTGTGTGTTTGTATTTCCAGTGAGAAAAACAAAATTTAGCTGTTGATCTTGGTGGGTGATAGTGGGAAAAACAAAATTCGTTACAGAAAGATGAAAGCTTTTGAGATTGATATTAGAAATATGTGCGCAACAAGGTTAGACAGTAAATTCGAAATGGAACCTAAGGCCTTGTATATAAATATAGTAAGATTATAATGATCAACTAGTACTTATGCGAGGAAGGTCTTACTTGGAGCTTTATTTTATTACCGCCGTACGTGGTCCTTAAAATGGAGTCCGGTCACATTTAATATATATATATATTAGTCATTCATTAACGCGACTTACACCTGTTTATTACACTCTTTGGTTACAATTTTTAAATTATAAATTATGATATTCATTAATTTATATAATTAAATTAATAATATTATTTTTATCATTTTTTAATTTAAATTAATATTTAATATTTTTTTATTATTTCACATTTTTCCTTTTTAATATTAGTAATATTAAAATTTTTTCTTTTTCTTTCAATATTATTTATTTTTTTATATACAAAAATATAGTTATTAGACTTTTAATTAATGAATTATTATACTATTCACTAATAATTAAATTATTAAATAATAAAAATAATTCAATTAATTAATACAATCAAGTTAGTTTTTTTAATAAATTTACATATTCTCCCTATTTTTATTTTTATATAATATTAGTATAATATGATGATTATAATTATGATATGAGTATATAATTTCTTTTATATCAATTCAATTCATTTAACCATAGTCCTTTATACGTATGTAAAATAAAAGTCATCTAAATATAAAATAGAATTTGATAAGTAACTAAGCTCTAAAAAATTTTATTTAGATAAATATAATTGTGACACGCTGTAAAATATGTGAACTTTTATTTTAATTTCTTTTTATTCAATAGCTATTTGAATTATTATAAATTTATAGTTACAATTTTTAGAGAAAATTATCGTTCCATTATTTTTCTCATAATATAAAATCTCTCATTCATAGTTACGTTTATTTTAATTTTTAGAATATTAAATAGAATAAAAAAATATTAGTTATTTATTTTTTATATATAAAAATATAGTTACCTAGTTATAATAGAATCGGTCTTCTAATTAATAAATATTAATATTATTCATTAATAATTAAGTTATTAAATGACAAAATTAACTCAATTAACTAATACAATCAGATTATTTTTTCAGTAAATTTACTTATTCCCCATATATATATATATATATATATATATATATATATTATTTCTTTGGTTCTTTATCTCCTAGTTATTATTATTATTATTATTATAAGTTTTTCACCTTTAATATTTCTTCTTCTAAAATTTTAATTTACTTCAATTCAAATTTCTAATTTAATTATGATTATCTTTTAATTCAATTCTAAATTTTTTATTCCTTTCGATATAATTTCTAATTGAGTTTCTAATTTTATTTTACATTTTATTATTATCCGAATTTATACTCGTATTGATTTGAGTTCTTCCAGTCTTGGAATACACGTGACTCGGGATCTAAACTGATGGACGTCACAAAGCTATATAAATTTTGTCCTCGAAATTTACTAGAATAATCGGTTCTAAATAGTTAAGGGTATTGATTCTTTATCATCTCTTTACTTTTCTAGGTGACTTCTTCAGTTGAGTGGTTACACCATAGGACTTTGACCAAAGACATCTTTTTATTTCGTAATTATTTAACTTCTCGAGCTAAAATTGCCACTAGTTCCTCCTCATAAGTTATATCTTGTTACACTTTGATATATTCAACTATCATAATGTGTGACGGATATAATCAGTACCTTCTTAATATTAAGATACGGAAAACATTATAGATTATGTCTAACTCCGAATGTAAGGCCAATATACAGGCTACCAGACCTACACATTCAAGTACTTCATATGGGCTAATAAGCCTTGGACTTAGTTTCCCTTTTTTGCCAAATTGGAGTATCTTCTTCCAAGGAGAGACCTTTAAAAACACTTTGTCACCAACTGCATACTTTATATCTTTTCTCTTCATATCAATATATGATTTTTGCTTATTAGTTACCATTTTCAATCTATCTTTTTTTTTTTTTTTTACCTTTTCTTCTGTCTGTTGTACCAATTTTGGACCTATCAACTTCTTTTCGCTAAGTTATGTCCAACACAAAGGTGTCTCGTACTTCCTCCCATATAGTACCCCATATGGTGCCATATCAATGCTTGCTTGGTAGTTGTTATTATATACAAATTCCATCAATGATAAGTATTTATCCGAACTACTTTCAAATTCAATCACACAACTTCTAAACATATCCTCTAGTATTTGTATGACTCACTCAGGCTATCTGTCTACTTAAGGGTGAAATGTTGTACCAAAATTGAGTCGAGTACATATGGCCAATTGCAAACTCTTTTAAAATTATGATGTAAACCGAGGGTCTCGATCATAAATAATGGAGACTAGCACACCATGGAGTCAAACTATCTTGTCTACATATAGTTTAGCCAATCGATTCAATGAATAGTATATTCAAACTGGTAAAAAGTGAGCTAATTTGGTAAGCATGTCTACAATTATCAGCATCATGCTTTCTCTATGTTAATGGCAAACCCAATACAAAATCCATTGTGATTCTCTCCAATTTTCTTTCTTGATAGATGGAGTGTATACCTACGGCTTTTTATCGGGATCATTACTCGGGAATATCTGGCCGGAATGAAAATGTCATGAAGATAGTCTTCAATAACATGTCTAATAGAGTAATGAGTCTCAATAATAAGATCTAACATCACTTGGGCTAGATGTGACGTAGTTAGTCTAGCCCGATCTGACACATAGTCGATACTCTGCACTAAGTGGGGTATAGGATGGTGAAAGGACGAATTGCACGGAAATTGTCTATAGAAAGGTTTGTAGTCAAACCATTGACTTTCCGTTCAATTGGAGGCCATGATATGTTGCTAGATACCGCTTGTGACTTGCTCGATATCAAATGTTGATTCGAGTGCTCAATATAACTTGGAACCTAATAAGTCACACACTTTCAAGGTATGAAAGAGGAATAAAATGGTCTTGGATGAGATCCAAAAATATGAGAGAGTTATTTAGGGTTGGATCGTGATGGGATCGCAAAAAAATTCGGGAGAAAAAATTGCTCGAGGGGTCACGAGCCTACGAAAGGCTAGTAGCCCATGTGTGCATGTATCGACAGTAGAAGATTTATTTGGATTGAGAGGAGCTCTAGGTCTCGGTCAAAATTATAGATTTCAAAAAATTTTAATTTTATCGAAACATGCAATTAAATATTGCATGACATGAAAATACACTTTTCATGTTAACCTTGAGCATTTATTCATAATTTTTAGCAAAACATATTTTGTAACCTTTATGGATAAAATCCATTTTGCCAAGATCATCCCATGATTTTTAAGAACAAAATAGAAAATAAAAGTATTAAGACAAACTTTTTATTACCAAGTTCACCAAAGTGCAAACCAAGCAAAAAGAACAAAAGCTTTAGTTACGTTGATGAAACTCATTTGCTAGTCCTAGATGTATGATCGCAAGTTTTCTCTTTCTAACAAATTTATAAGCTGCTAACACTTTAGGAGTTTTTTCTCAATATTTTCTTTTAATGCTCATACCATATGAGAGAAAGAAAAATTTTTAAGAATAAAAACAATTTTTGCTCGAGAGGAAATTGAAGAACCAGAAGAAGAACAATTCAAAGGAAGAAGAAGAAAGAGATTAAGACGAAAAAGAAAGAAAAATTGGCCAGAAGCCAAAGTAAACTTTCAACCTCATTAAATGAGGTTTGCAGACGAAGAAAAAAAATTTTGACATTTTTTTCCTTTTCTTTAATTTTGATTTATGATACAATGATGATGCGACAATTGCATAGCTTAATTTCTAGCTACCACCATTAATCATAGAATCAATCTTCTCTTATCTAAATATGTGGTAATTACTTTAATATACCACTTTGGTTAATTTAATTAACAACTTAATTAAATTACGGGAGTGTTATTTTCTTTCTAGTGAAGTATATGGAAGACATATTATTAGTAGAAAATGATCTCTCATTTCAAAGTTAGTCAATTTGTTACTCTAAAATAATTATCCAAGAAGGATTTTAAAAGTAACCTGCTAAAAAGGGATTTAGATCTATAGAGATAGATCTAAGAGGTTACTCATTCTTTCTTAGTCTACACAGCTAAGATGCTAAAGTGGTTGGCATGAAGTACTCTATGAGAGGATCTATTCCTATGATCGATAGGATTACCCTCTTTAAGTCTTTATGTCCAAAGACATAAGACAAATAGACTAGCATGGGTGAGATTCTATAAGCCTGGTCTATTGGATTCATTATGTACTACTGTGTAATAGGCCCAATGGATATCAGTGTTATGAGTGGATATCAATATGATCCCATCAAGGGATTATGGGTGACTGTCAAGAACATCCTTAAATACTTGAGAAGGATTGAGGATGTATTCTTGGTTTAAGAACATAGTAAGCTTAAGGTAAGTAGGATTATGGATGCCAGCATCCAATTCGACAAGGACAACTCAAAATCCTAGTCGGGCTATGTATTCATATTAAATAGTTGTCTAGTCAATTGGAAAAGTTCTAAACAGATGATGACCGATGATTCCACAACTTAAAGTACATTACAGCTTCTAAGGCAGCTAAGGAAGTAGTTTGGAAAGGGAATTCATCACAAGGTAGAAGTGATTCCTAGTATTGTAAGTCTAATATGATTGGAACAATAATAGAGCTACTACATATGCAAAGGAATCATGGTCTCATCAAAAGATCCAAACATGTACTTAATCTTATCAATTGATTTTAGAAATCAATGGTAGATGTGATGTAATGAGAGAAAAAGCTCCCACTGATAAGAAAATATCTAATAAAGTCACTAAACAAAAACCCCAAAAGGAATATGATAGTCATATCCTCGCCTATAGTGTAATGTACAAAGGCGATTGGCTTTAGTGCAAGTCGGAGATTGTTAGAGATATGCTCAAAAGGCAATCGCCTCAGGCACTTAGTGTACGCATCCATAAAGGCATTCTTTCATTATATTAGTATTCATTTGCATATAAATTGATATATATCTTAAACTGATTAATGAAAGTCCATGATATGAAACATAGCATAAAGGAAATCATGATAATGAGATTCCTATCATGTGTAATTATGTTAATATCTAAATTATCCCTAGTCATAGGATTAATAAGATGAGACATTATTGATCTGGATAGACTAGCACATGTTATACTCCTTGATTGGATCAAGCAGTAGATCTCACAAGCTGTGAACATGAGAAGTTCAAAGTTAACATGTGGATGCTTGCTAAGAGTAGTCAAGTACATTGGATGACCTGCTATGAGATGATCATATGGGTTCTATTCAAATGTCAATGATAGTCTTATCATATCAATAGGGCAAGTATCCTTAGACTTGAGGTACTTAAGGATATCTTGGATATTGATTCTGTGCTTTGACTCCATTCCTTGTTGCTTTATAGAGGTCGCTCATAGGGTGGTAATTGGGTACAGCTTAAGGTATTCGAAGGTAATTGGATAGCCAATAAAGGATTCACCACTCCTGATAGAGGGAGAGTATACCCACGGCCTCTTGTTGGGATCATATCTTGGGAATCTCTGACCAGAGTGGAAACATCCTGAAGATGGTGTTCAGTGATATGTCTAATAGAGTAATGAGTCCCAAGGATAAGATCTAACATCACTTGGGCTAGATGTGACATAGTCAGTCTAGTGGGAGCTGATACATAGTCTATGCTCTGAACCGAGTGGGGTATAGTATGGTGAAAGGACGAATTGCACATATTGTTGTCTATGGAAAGGTTCGTAGTCAAACCACTGACTTTCCAGTCAATTGGGGGTCATCATGTGTTACTAGATACCACTCATAACTTGCTTAAATTATTTGTTAATTTAAGTGGCCAACATAACCTGGAACCTAATGGGTCACACGCATTAGAGATGTAAAGAATGAGTAAAATGGCTTTGGATGACATCCAAAATTTTAGAGAATTATTTTGAGTCGAATCATGATAAGATCGTGGGAAAATCACTCGAGGGAGTTGACGGGCCCGCTGGCCTGGGATTGGCCTACTAGGCAAGCCAGCTAGGTTTGCCCAGTAGGCCCAAATGGCGAGGGCAGCAGCTCGCATGACTCTTTAAATTGGCCAATTTTGGCCATTTGACTCCCAAACTTTCATTGTCTTCACTCTTCAATTTTGATCTAGTTTTCTGATTTTTTTTTTATCTAAAAGACCCCAAAAGACAGAAAATGAATAAGAAAAAAATTTTTGGGAGGAGAAAAATTTTTGGAGACAAGAAAAATTAAAGAGTTTAATTTTTCCTCTCAAATGAACATACACCATTGCTAGCACTTTGAGATATGTACAAGCCATCTCCCTAGTGGTTTCATTCTCTCATATTCACGTGGATATTGTTAGAGACAATCCAAGATTATATTGTTGTGGTTTGCTACAACCCAGTAAGGTGAGAAGTTAAAGAAAATCAAAAAATTATAAAGGTATAATTTCTAAACTTTCCTTGGTTAAATTAGTTTTAATTAGTACAAGTAGAATCTTTTGATTCGTGTTTTGAAAAATTTTATTTTCCGCTAGATAATATGTATTTGATACATGCTCAAAACTTATCATGCTTGAGTATATATTTGAACTTCATCAAGTTCATTCTTGCTCCTACTATCTTATTATAGAAGAAACTCTTCTTGTGAAAGATGGCATTGTTTGAAACAAACACATTTTGCTTCAAACAATGGTAAAACTGATAACTAAATGACTCTCATTGGATATCCCATATACAGACATAGGGTTAGATTAAGCTTTTAACTAATCCAATACTAACTACTTTTCTTATGTAAGATAATCCTAAACTTTCATTTATGAAAGAATAGGCTTTATGTTATTTCATATCTTATATGAAACAACATCAACTGACTGATACGTATTATGTTTATCATATAAACATAATCTCATATGCATGACCATAAAAGGTACTTTAAGGAATTCTAAAAGCTTATTATGTACCTCACCATGTCTAAAAGGTTTGAATACTCCTTCTAGCTACATCATTATGCTATGGCATATAAGATATGGTTCATTCAGATAAAATGTTATTATCTCTTATATGATATTGAAACATTTAGCTTAAGTATTATTTCACTTTGATCTAAAGTAAGCGTCTTAATACTTTTACTAAATTGTTCCTCTACTTCATTATTGAATTCTTTGAACATTTCAAAGGTTTCAAATTTATGTCTCACCATATACAAATACCTGAATTATGAGTGATCATAATTAAGGTAATGAAGTAGACAAAACCATTTATGGCATGTATGAACATTGGTCCACATATATCTATATGTACAAGGTCTGTCAGTCCTTTTGTATATTCATCCTTTTTCACTAAAAAGTGATTTTGTTAACTTGCTTAGTAAATGAGATTCACATGTGTCACGTGATTCACAATCAAATGACCCTAAGTTGCCATAACTCATCATGTGATTCTCTTTTATATGCCCAAGTTGATAATGCCATAATATATAGTTTCGGGTTATCAACTCTTAAAATTTAATATTGAGGATAGAATTAAGCATTTCAAGATTATAAACTCTACTGCATAATGTTTTAATTTCATAAGGAATATCAACTGACCACACAGAACAACAATTGTTCTTAATAGTCAAATGAAAAACTTTTGTTCAACTATGAAACAAAAGTATATTCTTTATTCATAAACTAAAACAGAATTGCAATTGTTTAAACTATTAAATAAGCTTACTAGAGAGTGTTGAAACTTAAGCCTCTATAGCTATTGTAGCAATTGTTTCTATATGGCTAATGTGCACAGTTTTGACTCTCATTTCTTAAGCTTTCTATTGTTTCTTTGGTCTTGCTTATCTGGTATATGTGAGACCTACATGCAATATCTAATACTCATGTGCTATTATAAGAAACAATATTATCATCTTTATCAAATTTACTTGAAGTAGAAGGTGCATCTATATGCCATCTCTTCTGCTTTTTGAAAAACTCAAAATAATCTTTGTTATTCCATTTCTATTTTGCAACTCTTGCTATAATGGAAGAACCTTTTAAGATGTCTCTCTAATTTTTCCTTTTATCTATAATGCATATTACATTTTAGATCTCCCTTCTATCATCTTGGAGTGATAGAGCAATTTAGATAACTCATATCACTCAGCATAAGCTTGCTCATTGGCCATCTCTCTAAGATGATACACAATGTTTTCGCATCCATTTCATGCTGCTTTTGAAGTTTGAACAACTTAGGACCAATCCATTGTTATACAAGTACATCTTGTATGCAAATTGTTCACAACACTTGCATCTCAAGCATTAAGGGAAAGAAAATAGCTATTCCGAGACTTGGCAACCCTTTGGATTTAAGAACCATTCTCAGTTTTATGCTAGTTAAGGAAGTTTAGGTTAGTCAAAATGTATGAATCATGATTACGCTTTGATTCACATTGAATAATATGATTCTAACAACCTAGATATAAAGATCGAGATTGTAGAAGTGTGTACATGAATGAATGCATGATATTAGGTTTTTAATAAAATGCATTATGGCTTTCACTATTTTATTGCGAACCTATGGCCCTCACTATGGATCCAAGAGAACATATATATAAATCCTCCTAGTGGGTCGATATCCAATTTGCTAAGAATGACCTTGAGGCAACTCAACAAACCATCCTTAGTTTAGTTGGTAGGTATCTGATCCATACCAATTGCATATCCATACAACTATCGAATCTTGTGCTATCAACTAATTG
>CATIWF010055027.1:0-10272 GCA_949630135.1 Balakata baccata
TATTAATAAATAATTGATTAATAATACCATTTACTTTAATTGTTTTCAAACAACATTAAAATTTCTCACTTATAATTATTGATGCAATATTTGGATGAAAAAATTAAAAAAAAAAGTTCCATTATTTTCACAAAATGGACAATGGCATTTTCTCTTTGAAAGGGATTAATATTTTGAAATCGAGAGAGTAATTGATGACAGTTGTTAATAATTAATTGATAAGAAAAAAATTTAATATTATAAAACAGATAAGCAGCACATGAAGTTACATGCACAAAATAGCAGAATTTTTAATACATTACTAGAAATAATTGGCTCATTAATATAGAATCCAACATTACCTCAATATTCCTTTATTAAGTCTCTAACATTAATAAAAAGAAAAAAAAATGTAATTTCAATAAGTAAAAATTAACATAAAAAAATATATAGCGCAAATATTATTTTAATTTTCGAATTACACAATTTATGCTCTTATTAGAAATTTTACATTCGGGCAACAATATTTCAATCAATTTTATTAAGCATTGATATAAATTAATTTTCATTTAACAGTTGCCAGTGGCACTTAACCATAAACTATAAACTAAATAAATAGTTTAATGCTTTTTTGTTATTATTTATTTTATTTTGATTTATATTAGTCTTAAAACCAGAGACCTTTTAGAGAAGGGTTAAGATTTATGCCACTAGGGTATATGTGTTTGGCTTTTCCGTTATTATTTTTTGGATAAATTATATAAAAAATTCTGAACTTTCATTTTTCTATCAAAATAATTATATTCTTTATTTTTTAACCTTTAAATATACATATTTTTAATTTTATATCAAATGTAGTCTCGATATGAATTTAATTTGGTTTAATAGTGACATAACATTCTGAACCTAATTTTTTTAAATTTGGGGATAATATCAGAGCCTAGGGTAGTACATAGGAAGTTGTTTTCAGATCTATAAAGTTTGATTTTAGATTTTTAAATTCTCTTGAGCATTTTTTGCTTAGGAAGGTTTAGGAAGTAAGTCATTGTGTCTAGAGGCCATAATACCCAAGAATTGCTTAGGATTATAAAGAAGCCTTAAATTTTCTTTATAAAATCTTTAAAGTTATGGATTCCATTTTTTTATAGAACTACATCTTCTAACTCTACTTTCACCTCTTCCAATGATTCTAGAAAGATAATAAATAGTGAAAAAATTATAATAGAAGATTTTAAAAAATGTATAGATAATTGGAAAATACCAAAAATAAATAGAGATTAGATCTATAAAACCTCCAAATATCAATTCTTCAGAACTGCTTTTACTATTAAAACCGAAGAACGAGACATACAATTGTCCAAACCTTTTGAGACTATCTAGTTACTTAGTCAAAATTCCTTGAAAATATATATAGATAGAAAATATAAATATATTCATATAGGATTAGTTCAAGTAGGTATTAAATCTTTAACTAAGGAAGGCTTAAATACTTATATTCTTGTCGTTTGCAGAGATGTTAGATTCACAAAATTTGAAGATTTCTTGTTAAGTTCTGTTGAATTTAGTCTATACATGAGTCATATTTTTTTTATTGTTATCCAAATTTTTCTGTTTCTTTAAATGATAAAATATTTTAAAATCCCTAGTTTTACAAATAAAAACTCAATATTATCAAATGCTTGAAGGATCAATACCTGTTGCTTTGATTTTTAAAATGCATTATATAGTCATGATGTTTACTTTTGATACAGGTGTTAGATTTCATAGTAAAAAGGTGAAACCCTTCTTTTACAAACAGAACGCATCAAAGCTAATGCAGTAACACCTAGTGACCTAGAAGTATCCAATGGAGAAAAATATATCTTTCCAAATAATGGATCTTAGAAGGAATCACCCAGCCTGAGCCTATAGAGCTTATAAAGCCCAATACCCAGTTAAAACAGATAACCCAATACCATGATGGGAGAGTTAGACTCTCTTTTGACAGAAAATCTATTGGCAGTAGATACTCTGATGATTCTTCTACTTCAGAAACTATAGACTTTGGAAAAATTTTACAACTCCCTTCAGTTATTAATATACCATATACGCCTAGATATTCATTGTCTGATATACCTACCAATATCATCCTGCAAAATGTAAATTTTACCTCAGAAATACATAGTCCTGTTTAGATCAATCCAAGGATAGAGAATTCTTCAACTCAAGTCCAAAATGCCTCCTCCTCTGATTAGCCCAAACATACTAAAATAGAACAAGAGTCAACTAGCCTGACTTTTTTTTGGCTATAACTGAAAACCTAGTCCATAAATTAAATGTCATTGAAAAATATTTTTTCAGGTTAACAAAAAATTCTTGCATGATGATTTTTATGCTGAGCATAATCATGAAAAAAAAATTAGTTTTTAAAAAAATTTTCAAATACTAGGAAAAAGATTTAAGAACAATTTTATGAATTTGTTTGTAAAAATAAAGTTCATATTTTGTTTTTTAATTGGTTTGAACGTTATGCATCCCAAAACTCTATAGATCTTTTAAATCTGCTAATCCAGTTACTATTAGGGACAAAAGTCCTGAATGGGAAACCATTATAGATTCTAGAAAAATCCAATCCACGCATCTACCTTTTCATATAAAAATCTCTTTTAATGATCATATTGTAAATGTCATTCTTCTAAAAAATCTAGGTAGTGATGACAAGACCAACATCAAAAATATCATTATTCAAAATAACTTTTCAAATATTCATCTTAACATCTTAGGAAAACAACTTGATCATATAGAAAAACGTCTAGGGAAACAACCTGTAGTTTCTTTAGATTTTCACATCTCTCATGCTGATTTAAAAGTAAAAAATCTCATTTTAAAATATTTTTAGATGTCCAAAAATAGTGTCAAAAATTCCAGGATAACAAAACCGAGTTCATTAAAGCCATGCAGAATCAATTAAGCAAAATTGGTCAAAATACAAATAGTTCTAACCAGCCTACAGATTCCAACTAAGTTGCCCCAAAAACTCTAACTTTTAGAATAAATGTCATAAATCAGGATTCCGATGGTAGTGATGCCTTAGGAAAATTTTAGGAGCCCAAACCTGCAATCAATAGGCTGACTTGGAAACAGTCCTCACAAATCCAACAATCTCTACAAATAATTTCTGCACTAGATATAAAGACAGTTAAACCAATGGCTCAATCCCATTTCAATGCCTCTTTTGTTGATGATTGGAACATAAATGGAATTATTGAATATGGTATTCTTAGTCTTTTACAATAAATGACTATGACTGCCAATGCTTATAGAACCAAAGATAAAACCACTACTAAACTCCTTATATCTGAATTTTCTGGCCAGCTTAAAAAATGGTGGGATTATTATCTCACCTCACACCAACAAGAAGATATCCTAAATGCCATTAAAGTAGATGAAATGGGAACTCTCACCCTAGATGAACAAGAGAATCATTAACAAGATGCGGTAGCAACCTTAATCCTTACTATTTCTTTACGCTTCGTAGGTGATCCCTCTCATTTAAAAGATAAAAATGACGAATTTCTTTCAAACCTTAGGTGCAAAAAATTTTAATGATTTTCAATGGTACAAAAATACATTTCTAACCAGAGTTATGCTTAGGAAAGATTTCAATCAACCGTTTTGGAAGGAAAAATTTCTTGTAGGTTTACTAACCCTTTTAGGCGAAAAAGTGAGGAATAAAATTAGGGAATTCTCAAGGCAATAGATAATAACAAATTGATTAGTCTCACCCAATAAGAGAGTCTCAAAATCTGTCAAGATTTAAACTCCAAAATACCTCAAATGAGAACCGAAACAAACCAAACAAGAGTTAGGTTCTTTTTGTTAATAGTTTGTTATTAATACAGGAAAACCATCATCTTGCACAGGAAACTGCAAAAATAGATCTCATAATAATACAAATAAAAAATGTTTCAAAACCTATAAAGGAAATAAATCTTCCAAATCCTGTGATGAGTTTTACAAAAAATCTCATTACAAAAAATCTAGAAAACAAAATCCCAAGAAACCAGAGTCTAGTAGCAAATATAAACATATTACTTGTTACAAATGTGGCAAAAAAGTCACACTTCTAGATTATGTAAGATAAATAGAAAATTAAATGAACTCCAACTAGATGAATAAATCATGTATAGAATTTCCAATTTACTTATAGACTCATCTAATTCCGAACCTGGAAGTTTCTCTTCTAATTCCGAAGATAAGAAGCTTTTATAGATAGATGAGTTAATTACTAGTTCATCTAACTTTCCAAATAGTGAACTTGAAAAACAAATAAATATTCTTATAAAAGAACAATAATTCTTTTTAGATGTTATAAAACACATAAATGATCCCCAGATTCAGAAAGAATACTTAGATAAACTTCTAAGTTCCCTTAATCAAAATAATGTAGAAAAAAAAACCTTTTATTCTTCCTAACATATCTAAAAATACCTACGATCTACTCATATCCTTGATAAGAGTAAGAAAATTAGAAATAAGTTTGTCTCTATCCATGATATTCAAAATGAGATTAAGGAAGTAAAATTAGAATTGAAAAAGGTTAAAAGAAAAAAAAAAAGAGGGATTTCCATATTCTATAATTGCTTCTTTCCAAATCTCTACAGGAGAATTTTGTTTCGGATAATACTTCTCATAATGGAGATCATGATATTCAAAATATTGAATCTTTTGAAAAAATTCTAGAAGATTTTCTTTTTGTTTTAAGAGAGATTATGTCAAGAAAATATTTTGTTAAAATTACTCTTATTGTTTCAGAAGATTTTAAAATTGATATCATTGTATTATTTGATACTGGAGCTATTTAAATTGCAGTAAAATCGGTTTAATACCAAAAACTTTTCGTGAAAATACTCATGCAAAACTTTTTGTCACAATTAATTCTAAGTTAAAGATAAATTCCAAAATAGAAGCTTCTATTTTAAATAATGATATTTTACTCACAACTTCTTTTGTTTTAGTTGATGATATACATCATACCATGATTCTTGAAACTTATTTTATTAGTTTAATTACTCTTTTTAAAGTAAGTGAAAATTTCATTTCTTTTAAATACAATTCAATGAAAAACCTAAGACTAGAAGTTTGAATCTAGTCAAGGCATGTTCCATCCATGAAAACACCGTTAATGTTTTGATTAAAAGAAAAAAATTTTAACTTGATAATCTTAAGAAAACTGTTTCTTTTAAAAAATTAGAAAACCAGTTGGAAACTCCTAAGATTAAAGAAAAATTTTCAAAATTACAAAATCTTTTTGAAAAAGAGATTTGTTCAGATTTTTCAAATACTTTTTGAGAACGGAAACAATATATCGTTGATCTTTTCCACGAAAAACATTTTGATGAAAGATAAATTCTGACAAAAACTTGGCTTATTTAGATGAATAATGAATTAGAGAAGCACTGTAGAAAAGAAATTCATGATTTAAAACAAAAAAAATTTAATTTATAAGTTTAGATCTCCCTGAAGTTATGCTGAATTTTATGTCAATAAAAATTTTGGAATAGATAGAAAGAGGTACTCCTAAACTTGTTATAAATTATAAGTCTTTAAATTTTGTTTTAAAATGGATCAGATATCTAATTTCCAATAAAAAAGATTTATTATAAAAACTCTATTATGCTTCGATTTTTCAAAATCTAATATGAAGTCAGGTTTTTAGAAAATTCAAATTTCAAAAAATCACCGTTATAAAACTGCTTTTAAAGTCTCATTTGGATAATATGAATGAAATGTGATGTCCTTTAGTTTAAAAAATGCTCTTTCAGAATTTCAAAAATTATGAATGACATTTTCAATGAATATTTCAAATTTTGTATTGTTTATATTGATAATATTTTAATATTTTCAACTTTTTTGGATGAACACTTTAGATACCTCAAAACCTTTTTTTACGTTACAAAAACAATGGTTTAATAGTTTCTAAATAAAAAAAGGTCCATTTTTCAAACAAAAATTCATTTTTTTTGGGTATATATCATAAGGATTAATAATGCTAATAACCCCAACTGAAATATCCCTTCAATTTGCTAATAAATTTCTTGACAAAATTCTTAATATAACACAATTACAAAGATTTTAGGAAGCCTTAATTATGTTTTAGATTTTTGTTCAAATATCAATAGTTTAGCTAAGCCACTTCATGATAGGCTTAAAAAAATTCTTATTTCATGGTCAAATGAACATACTAATATTGTTTGTACTATTAAGAAACATGTTTTAAATATTCCATGCTTACATATAACAGATCACAGTTTTCAAAAAATTGTTAAAACCGATACTTCTGATCTAGGATATGGTAAAATTCTTAAATTAAAGCAGGAGAAAAAGAATGTATAGTACAATATATCAGTGCACACTGGAATGATACCCAAAAAGAAAATTATTCTACGATTAAAAAAGAAATTCTGAGCATTATTTTATGGATTCAAAAATTCTAAAGTGATTTATTAAATCAAAATTTTTTTTCTTAGAATTGATTGTAAAAGAACAAAAAATGTTTTACAACAAAATATTCAAAATCTTGCATCTAAATAGATTTTTACACGATGGCAACCTATTTTAAGTATTTTTTATTTTAATATTGAATACATAAAAGACGATACGAATTTCATTCCAGATTTTCTAACTAGGGAATTTATACATTCATGGAATAATGCCTAGAAAGATAAGAAATAAAGGCAAAGAAATACCAAAAAATTTCCTAGAATACAAATTCTTTTTTGATGTCTTGATTGACGAAGAAGTACAAGATACTGCTTTTTCTAAAGCTACAAATTCTCAGACAAAAATTCCAGCATTTGCTTCTACCTAGAAAATCACAAATGAGTTTATTAAACCAAATCTCAAAAATCCTAAACTATTTCAATACCTCACAGATTTACCAGATACTTTTAGAAAATAATTTTGGGAGTCTATTCAGCCCCGAATGATCTCTACTAAATAAGAGGACAAAACAAGTTCATCTCAATTAATTCTTTCTCAGACAAATTCCTTATATTCATTTTCAAAATTAATAAAAGGAAAATTTTCAAGAACACTTTCTCAAAAACATGTTTCAAATTTTCAAATAATCTTGTCTCAAAAATCCCAAAATCCTTCTGATTTTATTCTAAATGATATTTTTCTAAATATTATAAATATAGAAAAAAGTTTTCATGATTAAAATCCCTTTGATACTTTGAAAAAATTTATTGGAAAAAAATAGTTTTATAAACCAACTAATTAGAAAAAAAACTCCAATTTTTTTATCAAAGAATTTCACAAATAACATAATCTGTTTCTTTCAAAAATTTCTTTTATAATAAACATCAAATTGATCCCGCATATTCTACTTGTAAAATTTACAAGGTTATTGATTTAGGAGATTGGAAATTTGATATTTTTCAACCTCTCTATTTTCCAGAAACCTTCAAAAAATTGCCCTTTTTTGATACCACATATAATTATTGGGATTATCAGCAAGCTTAGTTTGATGCCTTTTTCGTCCAAAATACCAGAAAAATCTTATATTTAGTTATTCTATTTCGATACCATTTGTAATTCCTTCTCTTTTCCTTCATGATGACACATGTAGTGGATAAGTTTTGAACAAATTTAGAATTCCTAAAGATAAAACCTTATATTATCAAATCCTTTAATCTATTCAAAACCCATTATATACCAAGTCCAGAAGAAAAAGGCTTTCGGCTCTTTGCCTTTTTCATTCCATGTTCTATTTGCTTTGGGTCTTTACTTGGATTCTAGATTATTCTGATAATCTAATTCCCATAATCAGAATGAGATTCAAAATCAAATAGAAGATAAATTCAAAATTCCATAAAGCTTAAATCTCAATGAAGTTCTAATTTGAATTCATGAGCATAAGAAAATTGCTTATCAAAATCAATATATTTCTTTCTAGTCGAAAGAGCAAACTTAACTCATTACTCAGAAAATCCCAAATGACTGTAGCAAAAACTCCTTAAGAAATGCAAGCTATTTTTCAAAAATTTGTACCGAGTTCTTATTCATCCAAAACTTCATCAAATTCAGGTCCAGCTATTAATTTGGATGATGATGGCGATCTTAATTTTTGTCATTATGATTTTTTTAGCAATAGTGAATATTAAAAAAAAAGTAAAATTATTCAAAAAGAAATCACATAAAAAGAATATAAAAAGGGTGAGCATTAAAAATTCCTTCTGGAAATTATTTTCTAACCTTAACTTCCGGTAGAGAGGTTAAATCTATTACAATATACTAGTTGATACTCAAAGAAATACCAAAAAAATTTTTGTGCTAGATAATTTTCAATCAAGCCATAAGTTATTGTGCAGCACTGTTACAACACGCGTCAATTGTAGTAGCACTGTTCAAGATTTCAAAAATATCTTTGGTTACTGTTCAATTTGACTATTTTATCCTTTTATTGTCTATTTAAGAAGAATTCCTCTCATTCATGAATATTACAGCAAATATAATTAAAGCATTTATAGCTCCCACATAAATATGGAGTTGTGCGGTAACTACAAAATGAGAGTTTAATAAAATATAAAATAAAGATAGATGAACAAAAATGAATCCAAAAAAAAAAGGCAGAATAAATTGAATTGGTGCCCATTCCAAATTTCATTTCAATCGAACAATTTGCAGCTACCAATATAAAGTAGCATCACATTTAGGAAGAGTTGAAGTTGCTCTCTCTCTCCATAAATTCTCTCTATTGAGATTTCATCTCTCTCTAACTAAATTTCTTAAACAACTTTACCATCGAAACACTTTACCCAATTCTTGTATCTCATATCTTACTAAAAATACTAAGTAAAGTTTGTTAAATGCTATTGCAAAATTTTAAATTCTATTTATAAATTTTATCTTTTAATTCTATACCTCTATGGTTGGCTTCGCCATTTAAATTCTATGTTGATTTACTTTTAGTGGTATCTTGCAAAAATATGCATAAATCTAATTTGATAATAAAATAAATACTTTTAAATTTCTATATTTAATCTTCTGCACTTTAATTTTCTGTACTTATTTATTTTTGTTTTATTTTCTTATATTTATATATGCTTCTTTATCTTCTCTATTTATTTTTTCCTGCGATTTTTGGGGGTATATATATATATATATATGACATTTATTTTCTTAAATTAATATGACAGTTTTTTAAAATAGTGTGATAGTAGTTAAAAAAATATCAATTTGCATAGAAATAGATATAAAAAGGCTCTGAATTTGCATAGATATAGATATATTTATTCAAAACTAATAGCATGTAGACTAGATTTATACAAATATAACAAGACTAATGCGTGCGTACTTTTAATATGGGAGTCATCCATATAACTGGATAAAAAAACATGTTCGGAATGTCACGCTACTATCAAACTAAATTAAATTTTTTCTGAAACTATATTTGATATAAAATTAAAATTATGTATATTTAATAGTTAAAAAATAAAAAATACAACTATTTTAATACAAAAGTGAGGATTTTTCATGTAAATTGCCCTCATTTTTTTACATAAATACAGTCCCTATGAAATATAGTTTTTGCTCTTATCATTTTTCCTTTTTTTTAATTTATTTTTTCTAATTTCATGTGTATGTAAATTATAAAAATGCTAGAAGTGGCCAACATTCATTTATGAAAAATCGCCGAACTGAACATTTTTAAAACTGCAATTGCCGCCATTTTCTCTCGCTCGAAAGTACAAACGCGACAAGTGAAGAAGAGATTTGCGCGCCATTTCCTCCAATCTTCGTCGTTCTCTTTCAGCTTCGTATTTGTCATCTCTCTTTCATATTACTGTATTGGATCTTGCTGTAACATCTGAATTTTCATGACGAATCTCACTCAAAATTTTCGAGGCGAAGCAGCTTTGCTTTCGCTAAATTTTTCTCTTACTTCTGCAACCTTAGCCTTTTCTTTTAATTGTTTATTTAATTGTTTCTTATTTGATTTTTTTTTTCCCCGTTCTTTGTGTTTCGACTTTAATTTCTTCTTTTGATTTTTCAGGAACTGATTTAGCAGTTTGACAAAGGAGCACCGGATATCAATGTTTGGCAGATCCATAGGTTTAATTTAATTGCCCAATTTAATACCTCTAATTTGCTGGAATCTCAATTTACAGCTTTATCCATTCTAAAATTGTATTAAAAATTTCAATTAAAGTTTCTAGGTCTATAGCCAATAATTTTTTGCTGTTGTCTTCCACAAAATTTGAATTACTGTAGTCCAAGTGTGAAATTATCCAATAACACTGGCTAGTC
>CATIWF010055061.1:0-35286 GCA_949630135.1 Balakata baccata
AATCTCATTCTCCAATAGATAAGTTATTAGAGGAAGGAACAATTTTTGCTCTTGAGGATTATTTTGACTTGGACTTGAAGAATTGAAGACCACCAACCTCTAATTTCCATATTTGAAGATTTAAGGGAGCATCATAACTTTTCTCTTCTTCTCAATTATTGCTGCAATATTTGTTTGACTATGAATATTACATTGATTTATTTAGTATTCATGTTAGACTGGGAGCCTGGTTAACAATCCCAATTTTGTAATAAACTCTCATTATTTTGTTGGCTGAATTTATTATTTTCATTTCAATTTAATTGCACTTTATTAATTTCTAGTTTAATGATTGATTGGCCAGCAATAAATTGAATTAGGAATGAATATATTAGGATTTGATTATTAGACACATCTTTTTTAATCTAACCTAAAAATTGGATTGAACATTAGTTAATTCATTGGTTTGATTAGCTAATGCATAAGGTGATCGCCATGAAATATTAATTCTATGAATTTAATGCTTGGGAGAGAATGTGAAATTGGGTTAGCAAAACCGGGTACCCACTTTATCCATTGATTTTATTCTTTAATTACTTTTCAATAATTTAGTTTTTAATCAAAATCAAATCAAATGGATTAGAGTATTTAGGTTGCATTTCGTGTTCATTGGTAATTAAAGTAATTAGGAGTCTAAGCTAGTGATTCCTTGTGAGATCAACTCTGGGAGGACACTTGCCATTTTACAATTGGCTCGTGCACTTGCAGGTTAAACCTTGAGTTGACATCAGTAATTTGAAGAATAATTTGTTATTCAAGTAGAATAGTTTATTGTTGAAGCATATGAGTTTGTTGTTGTTCTATCTATTCTTTTTTTGAGGACTAGTATCAGGAGGCATCAGTCCCAAGGACAAAGAAAGTGGTTGCATCTGCAATGCTGTATTTTGAAGCTCAGGTACTAGTGTTTCCGGCTCTTTAGCAAAGTCATTATTTTGTCTTGTGCCAACTAGTACTTCCACTTGAGCTGTTTGTGGACTAGACAATAGTATTAAGGAGAAGGAAGTAGTAGGAGGTTGCATCTTCATTGCTGCCCTTCAAGCTCAATAATTGCATGTAGGAAGCTTTCATTGGCAAAGTCATCATCATCATCAGGTTGCTCTCCCTCAGAGCTTAAAGATATGTTGTTGAAGATTTCATTGACTTTGTTAGAAGTTTTATGTATAGCATGAGTGGAATTTGTCCTTCCAACTTCTGCCATTGCTTCCCTAAATTCTACAAGTGACTTTGCAATTTTCTTGATTACAGTTAAGACTTTTTCAACTTTTTCTATAGCTTCTTGTAATTAATATAGTTAATAACTAATACATCAATACAAAAGTTAGTAATTAATGATCATATAGAAAGTAAATTATGAACATATATTTAGAAACTAATCAAGCTATAATTAACTTTTATATTGTAACCATCCAAACAAATAAAACTCCTAGAAGGTATATAATGAACATGTAAATAATAGAAAATGAACCTTTTTTTTAACTAATGAGAGTTTACAGTAATGAACCAATCAATAAAAGAAAACTCACATAAAATTAATTAATAATTTGTAATTCACCTTCCTATGCTCTGTTGTTTGAAGTTGTTTTTGTCTTACTTCTTCATCTTCTATTTGTTCTTCTTTGTCTTCAGAAATATCAATGATAAGCAACCTGTCTACAATTTTGCCTTTGCCAAAGCCTCATTTAAGTTATTCTTTAACTCTTTTTCTGACTATTTTTGCTACCCAGTTTGATAGGGTTGGGATTTTTCTTGTAGTTTCTCTCTTAACTCAACCCTATCCAAGTAAGCTAGTTATTCATTTGAGGAAAAAAAAGTTAATTAGAATACTGATTAACCAACAGTTAATAAGTAATGAACCTACATTATTCCAAAAAGGAACTTAGTGATTACTTTATTTATAATGAACCAATAGTTTATAATAAATGAACATTTTTCAATAAACTAATGAACTTTTTTTTATTTAACTAATGAACCTTTATTAATAAACTAATAAACCTTCATTAATAAAGTAATGAACCCATAGTTTAAAACAAAATGAATACTTGATTACAGTAATGAACTTTTATTTTAAACATAATGACCCAACAACTTATAACAAATGAACATCTCTCTGTAAACTAATGAACCTTTTACGTAATTGCTAATGAAGCTATAGCTTAAATCAAAATGAATTGTTATCAATAAACTAATAAACTTTTATTTTATTCCTAATAAAAATATAGTTGTTGATGTTTATTAATAAATTAAAATTGAGAGTATATGAGTAGATTACCAGAAGGAAAGTTATAGGACCTGTGAAAAAACCAATTGGTTTTTTCCTCCATTCTTGAACAACTATTCTAAGACTCTTTAAGATGAAGTGGAACCAGTTTAGATTTTTTTATTTCATTTACATCAATCAAGGACAATAGGATTTTGTAGTTTGATTTTATATTTTGATCTCCTTTTATCAAATAAGAAACTAGAAACACCATGAAGTCTCTTTTGAACGCTGGTCCATGATCACCTCTTCTAACAATTTTATCGGCCATTTGAGTAGTTTTTGGGCTTCCCCTAGTAATGTTCCATCTATGTCTCCAACATTTCAGCAATTCTTGATATTTTGGTGTCATAATCACCCTTGGCCTCAATAATTGGCAGATTTTCATAGGGAATTTTAAATATTGTAGTGACGTCTTCTTCAGTAAGAACCACTTTTTTATCTTCTTTCAACAGAAGAGTAGTGCTGCAGTAGTCATATTTTTCAACTAGGTACCTACTCAATTGTGCTTCACATTCAGATAATGTGAGTTCTAAGAGGCTGCCAAAGCCTATCTCTTTTACTGTATCCTTTTGTTCTTGTGACAAGTTCCTAATCAAATTGTACATCCCTTTAGGTGACATTCTTGTTTTCAAAGTTGATTGAACTTTCTTTTTCTTCTTTGGTGATCAGATTGTACATCCCTTTAGGTAACATTCTTGTTTTCAAAGTTGGTTGAACTTTCTTTTTCTTCTTTGGTTCCTACTTTATTCTTTTGAATGCTCTCTCTGGTGTCTCTTCTTCGGTGCTTGGTTTTGTATCTGTTGTGTTTATTGTAGCCTCACTAGAAGCAGTCGTAGCACCATTAGTAGCAACTTGTGTTTTTTGGACCTTCCTTTTTTTTCTGTTGTATTATTTTGTTGCTTGTATTTGAATTGTTGGAGATCCTCCTGTTTGCGTAGCAGCAGCTGCTCCTATTTGTTGTGTGATACTTTTCTATGCCATTTGCATCATATGTTTTAGAGTTATGTTATCACCTGATTCAGTATTTGAAGACATGTTACGTATGTTGTTGTCTTTACCATAATTCACCTGCAAAATAACTACTGAATGTGAGTGTTTGAGTATTGAACCTATAATTCGTAACTAGTGATCCTGTGCTTATTAACTAATGAATATTTATTGGTTGAGTAATGAACCTAATTCATGGAGCAAACAAACAAATTTGCATATGAATCTACAATTTATAAGAAATGAACTTTTATGAATGAATTAATAAACCTTAACTTTATTCCTCATGAACTTTTACCTTATTCCTAATGAACCTTTACTTTATTCCTAGCGAACTTTTACTAATAACCTACAGTTTACAACAAATAAACTTTTATCAATAAATTAATGAATCTTTATTTATTAACTAATGAAGCTATACTAATAACCTACAGTTTACAACAAATGAACCTTTACTAATAAAATAATGAACCATTTAATAATAAACTAGTGAACATTTTAGTAATAATATAATGAACCTTTATTATTAAAGTAATAAACCTTTTCTAATAATATACAGTTTACAACGAATGAACTTTTATTAATAAACTAATGAACCTCTATTAATAAACTAATGAACATTCACTAATAACTTATAGTTTACAACAAATGAACTTTTATCAATTTAATAAACTAATGAACATTTTTTTATTAACTAATGAACATTTTTGATTAACTAATGAACTTATATTAATAACCTACAGTTTACAACAAATGAACATTTATTAATAAAATAATTAACCTTTTAATAATAAACTAATAAACATTTAATAATAATCTAATGAACCTTTATTATTAAAGTAATGAACCTTTACCAATAATATACAATTAATAAACTAATGAACCTCTATTAATAAAATAATGAACCTTTATTTTATTCCTAATGCACCTTTACTTTATTTGTAATGAACCTATACCTTGAAACAAAATATGTTCAAAACATCACACAGATTCAACATCAATAATCAAATGAAATAATCATAGAAATTTGGGATTTAGGGTTTAACATTCTAACAATCAATGATTCAAATACAAAACAAACAAAATAGGTTTCTTATTTTCGAGATTTGAACAAAATATGATATTGAAAAATAGGTTCATTACTTACAATAGTTGTAGATCTCGCAATTACTGGAAGTGGTAATGACTGGAAGCGCAAACGACGACAATGAAGTTAGGATTTAGCAAAATAGAGAGTGACTGATTGAATATTTAGACTGAGGAAAATAGAGAGTTAAATCATGCTTTGTTGAGGACTGAGCAGAAGAAGTTGGAGAGAGAAATCGTGTTTGGCAAGGAAGTTGGACAGTTTGAGTTAATGCAGTTTATTTATTTATTTTTTAATAAAACATGCTTTTTTGTAATGAATTTCCGCACTTCTATGGACTCTAGGTCTATAATGCTCCATATACTAGAGTCTAGGATATAAAAATGAGAAATTTTCATAAATACAAAAAAAATGAGAAATAATTACAATTTTACCTTCCATCAATGTTTTTTTCAATTTTACCGAAAAATACTTTCTACAATTACACAACACCTACTGTATATCATGGGTATATCTCGGGTATACTTTCAGCCTAAAGTACTTAGCAGAACATAAGATAATCCCTGGTATACATTGGTCACACCTTGGGTATATATTAGGGATACCTTGGACCTAAAATAGTTATGTGAACAAATGCTATAAAGTCTAGTATACTTTGGGCATACCTTGGGTATATGTGGGGGATACCTTGAGCCTAAATCAGTTGTGAACAAAAGTTATAAAGTCCGGTATATCTTGGGCATACCTTTGGTATATCTTGGGGATACCTTGGACCTAAACAGTTGTGAACAAAATGCTATAAATTTCGGTATACCTTAAACATACTTTGGGTATATCTTGGGGATACCTTGGCCTAAACAGTTGAGAACAAAGGCTATAAAGTCTGGTATACCTTGCGCATACCTCGAGTACATTGGGAATACTTCGGTATACCTTTGACAATTCCATGATAATATCTACGGTATATCTTGTGGATACTTTAGGTATACATTGGGGGTACTTTAGGGACACTTTGGGGACATATTGATTCAATCACACATAAAATTCAACAAAAAAAATTATTTGCACACTAAATTCACAACCTAAATACAAAAAAAAATTAGTTTAAATGTAGAAAAAAATAATAGGAAGAAGAAGAAGAAAAAAAATCTGAATCTCTTTCTCTTATTTTGATAGAAAAATAAGTTACATATTTATAGAGGAAGAAAGACTCTAGAATCCCTACAATAAAGGAAATAATGAAATAATCAACAATAAAGGAAATAATGAAATAATCAACAATAAAGGAAATAATCAAATATGGAATCCTTATAATCAAGAAAATAACAAATTTTTCCTTGATTATAGGATTTTATTCTTGAAATCATATCTTTCCTAATTTACCAACAGATATACAAGGTGTTACAATCTCTATTTAGGAGAGAAAAACCAGTCTGAAATGGAAAACAAAAAATTTCATATACAGAACTAATTATAGGCATCACCAGAAAAGGGGAAAGAATCCGATGAGAAGCAGAAATTCTGATTCAGATTCTCATTGATAACAGAAGGTTTGCAATAGTTGGAAGTTAGAGGCTCAGCCAAATATCCCCAAGCGAAAGCTTACAATTGATTTCCCATGACCCAACCTTTTAGATTATTCCTCCTTTTAACAATCCTAGCTATTCTGCAAAAGACACAACAGAAAAAAGTCTTATCAAGGGCTTTCAAAATTGAACGTCAAATTAATTCCAACACTAGAGACAGTTCTATAATCCGAGTTTTCTTGAGCGAGTTATGGGTGTTGAAGAGAATCCCATATCGGGAATTTAAGGGATAAAAGAAGGGCTCATTATTGTAGTACAACTAACTTTAGATTGGTTTAAATCATTTTGAAGCAATAGTGAATCTATGTTTTATCAAGTCCAACATCTAGGCTCATTCAATTCTAATATGGTATTAGAGCCATGAGAATACTAATTACAGTGTGACTGTGGGCCCTTGATTAAAGTGTGAGGTCCAAGAAGTGAAAAGGCTTAGATCAAAGATTGAATAAGCTTGTGGCTTAAGAAAGAAGAAAAAACCCAAGCAGATAAAAAAGGCGGATTAAGCAAGTGACAACTGGCTAAGGCTAGTTGTACTTGAGGGGGAATGTTGAAGAGAATCCATATCGAGAATTGAAGTAAGAGAAAAATTTATAATTGTGGTGCAACTAATTTAAATTGACTTAAATCGTTTTGAAGCGATGGTGAATCCACAATTATCAAACACAACATTTAGGTCCCTCCAATTCTAATAATAGATGTTTAATTGAGAGGTGCCTAGATTTGCCAAATCAATTTTTTTTTTTGGTTTAATTATTTGGTTTTTTCTCATGGAATTTTAGATTCCCTTTCCAATTTAATGCCATGTAAACATGACTAAGGGTGGCCACAGTTCACAATCGCGGGTTCCAAAAATTAATTTATATACTTTTCTATAAATTTAACTTATTGAATTAAATAAATAAAAAATAGATTTATATATATAAGCCCAAAAAAATTGAGTCTATATTAAGTGGAATGTGCCACATGAGTAACTCTAAATGATGAATGTTCTCCCTTTTATAGGGAAAGAGAACACAAACTATTTTCCAAGTTAAGCAATGTTGGATAAATATATCCACACACACTTTTGTGCTTTTATCTCACATTGCTTAACTTAGAAAAAAGTCGTGCTCTTCTTTGTAAAAAGGGAGAATGCTTATCTTTTAGAATCACTCATGTGGCACATGCACTTAACATGGGTTTATTTTTCTTGGGTTTGTGTATTGAGTTAATATATATATATATATAAATTTTTACAAGTCGGAACCGTGAATTGCTGGTTCCAGGGGATAGGGACTGGACTGGACCTTTCCCCCTTCTTGTCATGATCTGGGTTGGGCTCGGAACCGGCGTTGCTCGTGGCCACACCTAAATATGACATCAACCATATATGCAACATAACATAAATCATTAATGAAACATCAATTTCAAAAGATAATTGAAAGATTTTGAGATCAAGGCAAATATAAGCTTATTGTACTTCGATAGCAACAAAAAGACTTGTTGCATGTCAATTCATATCCCCAAACATTTTATATATATCAAGAAACAATTACAAGGATACAATAGTCTTTTTGCTGATAGAACTTACCAATTGAAGTTTAACACCTTGAATGACAAAGAACACATTGGAGATTTAAGCTTATTGAATCGAACTAAGTTAATTTGACGAAGAAACATTCAAAACATTTATCGATGACGGTTTTGTGCCTAAAAACTAAATAAATTGTGTAGCCACTCATTCTAAATATAAACCAAATGCTTATTGCTTCCAATTCACAATTCTCTCTCAACTATGCAAAACTTTGAATTTTGAAGTTCAAATTATTCCAATTAATGTTTTCCAGAGGTATTTATAGCTCAAAAGTTCTAAAAGAATGAACAAGATACTGTAGTACAGCTATTGAATTGATTCTTTTTGAATTTAGAAGATGATTTTGTTAATCTCCCATACTTTTCAAATGGGTGAATTATGCCAACGGTACCCCAATTATGTAAATCGTAACAACTCAGTATTTTAAAAATTATTTGTAATATAAAAATGCCCTGATTATGTAAATCGTAACAATTCAGTACTTTAAAAATTACTTGTAACACAAAAGTAGCTCAACTTTTATTTTGTAATTAAATAGTACTTATGTTTTCAGTTATTATGGTTCATTTGGCATTGCATTTGGGAAAAATGTTTTTCGGAAAAAAATTTTGTATTTTAAACTTTTTTAAGTTTTGAAAACTGCTTTTGGGTAGAAGCATGTAAATAGATATTTTTTCTAGAAGCAGATTAGAAAAAAAACCGGTTCATAAAAAATTTAAAAAATTAGTCAATTAAATTAAAAAATTGAAAACTTACTTTTATTATACTCAACAGTAATCCTAAATACGCCTTTAGTTTCCCTAATAGAAGTATGATATAAAATATTCAGATAAATTTTAATAAAAATAAAATTAGTTGTTGACTAGGTATCACAACTAATTTTATTTTTATTAAAATTTATCTGATGTAGATATTCTATGTCACACTTATTTTATGGAGAATAATAGTTAAAGATAGAAGTATTATTTGGTTATAAAATAAAAATTGAGGTACTTTTGTGTTACAAATAATTTTTGAGGTATTGGGTTGTTATGATTTACATAGTTCGGGTACTTTTGTGTTACAAATAATATTTGAGGTATTAAATTGTTATGAGTTATATAATTGGGATACCGTCGGTGTAATTCACCCTTTTCAAATATACTAGTCGTTACAAGCAGGGGATTATACCCTCTAATAGCTCAGGTTGTTGGTTAGTTAATGATAGTGGTCCGTGTCTCATGTTGGTGTCATCAAATTGTTGTCATGCACAATTTATGATGAGTAAAAGACATAACATCCTAAACTAGACTTGTTTTTGTTGAGAGTTTGATTTATGATGAATATGCTAGTCTAAGAGGTATGAGGAGCAACTGTTTGATGAAGTTATGTACATTCCAGGGTCTATTTTCTTTCACATGTATAAATATGCTTCTATTATCATGTGGTCACTCATATTTTGATCATGGATGTTGCATTATGGACAAGGTTGTTAGGAACCATTTTCTGCCGGATGAATTACATCAATGATACTCCAATTATCTAACTCTTAACAACTCAATATCTACACTATTATTTATAATAGAAAACTTCTTAAACTTTAATTTTGTAACATAAAATTAACAACTCAAATTATCTAACTCTTAACAACTCAATACCTACACTATTATTTGTAATGGAAAACTCCTTAAACTTTAATTTTGTAACATAAAAGTATTTGCCTTTAAAATTTGTTAAACCATTTAACGGAATGATGACGTGTACTTTCCAAATTAGCAAAAAAGTTTCATGTATAAATATTACTAAGTTTTGGATGAGAAACAATATGAATTTTCTCATTAAAAAAATGAATTACAGCCAGGTATATATATATATAAAGATGGCTCGTATATCAGTTCACAAATCTATGAGCTAAAGTAGGAAAGAATCTCACTGAATTGGGAATTCTACCCATATAGGAAACAAAATATAAAACCTATAATCTAAATCTAATCTTAACAAATAAAAGATAACTATTAACATATATATTTACATAAATATAAACAACTACTTTCCACACTCCCCCTCAAGCTGGGTTTTATATGTTATACAAACCAAGCTTGGAGTTAAGATCATCAAAGCTTGTCCTTGGTAAGGATGTCTGCAATCTGCAACTTTGTAGGAATGTAACTTAGTTGAACTATTCCATTGTTCACCTTTTCCGAGATGAAATGCCTATCAATCTCAACATGTTTTGTTCTATCATGATGCACTGGATTCTTAGCTATACTAATGGCAGCTTGACTGTCACTAAGCATTTTAAATGCTTTCTTTGCTTCAAATCCTAGTTCACATAGTAATCTCTGAAGCCACATTCCTTCACAAATGCCTAAAGCAAGTGCACGATATTCTGACTCTGCATTGCTCCTCAAAACTGTTGACTGTTTCTTGCTACATATGAACAATAACTAGTAGTTGATCTTCTTTCAGTTAATTCTCCAGCTCAGCTAGCATCAGTGTAGATTTACACTTAACGTTTCTCAAACTTTTTGAATAACAACCCGTGTCCAGGAGTCATTTTCAAGTATCTTAATATGTGGTTCATAGCTTCTAAATGATCCTCACTTGGATTATTCATATGCTGGCTAACTATACTAACCGAGTATGCAATGTTAGGTCTGGTATGTGAGAGATAAATTAGTTTCCCAACAAGTCTTTGGTATCTTGCCTTGTCTATTGGAGCACTCTCTTCACTTCTCTTAGATTTTCTGTTAGGATCCATAGGATTCTCCTCCGTCCCAAGTAGTATTGCCTGCAGATTTGCTGATGGGGATCAGAGTCGAGACTTTAGATGGATGGAAAAAATGCAGACCCAACATTTTGCTAAGCTCCTCAACTGGGCCCATTTGCTTTGTAGCCCGAATACCCAAAGCCATGGCCTGACCTAACCTAGAAAGGTCTGCCTGTGTTACTGTAGCCTGAGTTTTTGCTGTAGACCCATCCCCAACCTTGCGAAAAGTTTCTTGTGGCAGTCGAACCCCTTTCCTGTCTCTTTCTTCAGGGATCATAATAGACAATCTAGGGATCTTGGGTGGGCCTGGATCAAATGTTAGGTTGTTTGGAGAAAGGACATCAAGTGCTTGGGATTCGGCTGTCTCCCTGTTCGATATCGCGAGCGGCTCTTATACTGAAAAATCTTTAGGTTCTTTGTCTTCATCGATTACACATCAGGCACTCGATTAGGCAATCTACCGGTCAACTGTTGTCATAGTGGCTCTTCGACTTTGCTCGTTCTCATCGCACATGAAGCTACCAGCCTGCGCTTTTGAGGTTTTCGACTTTCTCATCGATGACTTGTTCTTCGTCAATTGATTTTGCTGGTGTTAGGTCATGATTTAACTTGAAAGTTGGAGAAATGCAGATCTCGGATGGTTTGGGGAGAAGAAATGGTTGTTTGGGACTGGTGGTGATTAATTGGATTGGATCCATTTGCTCTCGAGCTCGTAGGGCCCTATCCTTAGCCTGGCTTGGCCCAATACAAGTCAGCTGCTTCTCTTCATCTTCGATTGCCGGTTTTACTCCCTCCACTACTTCTCTACAAGCAGTTTTCTCCTCCTGAACAGGATCCAAAGGAGATGAAGCCTCAATGCTACCTTTCTGCTTATCCAAAACTGGATCTCGATTAGCCTCAACCTGGCTCAGTGAAAGGCAGTTTTCTTCTTCCGCAACGCTGCAAAAGGTTTCCTTCTCCGAAATAGGGTCCCAAGATGACGAATCGGTGTTAGCCACTTTTGAAACCGAGTCCGGTACTGGAATGGCAGCTAGAGGGTGGTCGATGTTGTAATGGAGTAACATTATCCCCAACATTGCTTCAATCTGATCCTTACATCCATTCAAAATCAAGTTGATCCAAACCCATCTTATCCATTTTACTTCTCAAACACAAGTTTCCACTTATTTCCAGCAAATTGACGGTGGGTTTCTATGGAGGATCTCACCGCTTTAATAGCAATTGTTAGGAACCATTTTCTGCCCCTGCAACACAACCCAGCAAAACACAGTACAAGAAGCCAAACAACACAGTAATCACAAGAATTAAGGAAACTGATAGTATTGGTTTCTTAAGGAAGAGAACGGTCTGAAAGAAATACAAGCTGAAACAAACCCAGGGAGAATTAGAGAGCTCCCCTTCTCTCCACAACCCTTTTCTTTACACGCAATTTTCTCCTACCCAGCTCATTCCCTACTGCCCTATTTATTTCCAAAATTTTCTGATGGTTCTTGTTGCTTGATCACCCTATTTGATTAATAACTCATGCTCATCAGTTTTGTTGAGAGTACTCTGTAATTTTCTTTTTGGTTAAATCTACGTTCTTGTTTTTTCAAATCCGGTCCTTTAAAATTTAAATAGGAATAGCTTATTACATAAAACAGGAAAGCTATATTTTAGCTTTCCCATAACATAAACCATTAATATATGAAACTTACAGCAAATAAACCACTAATATAGGAATCCTTCTAGAAATAAAGTACTTGCCTAGAAATAAAATACTTGCCTAAATAGATTGATATGAATATCTTCTAAGATCAGTAACACTAGTATTGGACTAAAATTTTCATCTAATTATTTAATTTTTTCTTTTATTACATTTGCACCTTCCCTTATTGTTGATCACACTTGCTCTTTTATGTGGACTAGTGCAGACCTAAGTAGTTCAATAATTTGTTGCTCCCTGTATGTTTAACTGGTGCATATTATTTTGTCGAGTTCATTTGTATATAATATAGGGGTGCTGTGGCCCAAAGTTAAAGCTTGCTGATGTTGCAAGTCAGTGCCCAGGCCATTGAGGGTGACTTTTGCAGTTGTATTGAAACAAAATGCCATCAGCAATAGATGAGGCATTTACTTGATGAGTCATTTTATTTGATTTTCGGATGCTGCTGGCTGTACATTTTATTCAGGATTCATTGCTCGATTTCCTTATGAGCTAATACCATCTTGCTTGTGTTTGGTTTATTGGCAGTTAGCTGGAATACTCTCCATTTATTCAAGGTTTCTTCCTACTGTTATGAATCTTCTAAAGCGTCTAGCTGAAGAGGCTCAAGGGCAACCAACTCCTGGAGCACCTGTGGGACAGTCATCGGCTTCTCAAAATTTTAGGAATCAATCTCGGCCGGGTTCAATACAGACCACAATGCTCGAGTCTTCTGTATCATCCAACATTTCATCATCCAATGATGGTGTTGAGTACTCTAGTCCAAACTTGAAATATCGGCGGGGTGCAACAATTCTTGATGGGGAAGTTTCTTCTTAGAAACATAACTTCTCGAATAGAATTTGTATCAAAGTAGTTGATGTCTTGGGCAATGATTACTTTCACATATGATATTTTGGGTGTAAAAGAATGATTAATGGGGGTATAGAGATTGTTCGTTAGACTGAAATTTTCAGCGAAATCTGTACACTTATAAATTCATGTGATAATTAAATGGAATTGCCATAACACTTGTAAATACAGGTGAGTGAAAATTTTATCCTAATTCCTAATAAAGAACATTTACTAAAGTGCATATGCGTCTGCATTTATATTATTTCTAATATTGACTATTGAGGGAGGCTTTTAAGAGCAAAACCTTTGGAGCTGATTTTTTTTTTTTTTTTTTCAAAGGGGTTAGAGAAACTAGATGTGAATTATAGATGTTTATTTTTAAAGTTACTGAATTGCCTACAACGGTCTGTGATAGGAAAGGGCCAATATTTGATGAGTCGAAATCTAAAAATGCATTATAGTAATAGCCCAAAAATGAAAGGTCCATTTGGCAGGTTTATTCAAGAAGGGGAAAGGCACACGTGAAGGTGTAGAATGAAGGTCAGTTGTCTAAGGAGGTAACTGAATTAGCTATAATAAGGAGTGCGAGGGATGTTGCAAATAGGTTATTTTTGTCTTCTTTTGGACCTTATCACTGCTGCTAGAGGAAGGGAAAAGGAAATCTAGGGCTGTGTTTCTTGTACACAGAGTTTCTCTTTTCTATTCTTCTATTTTATCTTTCTATGGTACATATAGAGTTCTTAAGTTGGATGCTCATTAATGGTAGTATGTAGAAGGGTTGGTTTTGGCTCTATTTCTTCATTGTTATGATTTATTATTCACTGTTGTTGTGTTTTTGTGTGTTTGTTTAGTGTTGAATTGCTAGTTTCTATCATTTGGTCCGACTTGCTAGATTAGAGAAGGGAAAGAATGATGGGATTGTTGAGACCAAAATGCAATCATGCTTTGATGCTCATGATGAGCAGTTCCAAAGCATGACTAGCCAGTTGGAAGCTATTCACTAGCAGTTTATTATAAACCAGCAAAACCAGGATCGATTCAATGTAATGGTTCAAGAATGGCATGAAAGGTCTATTGAGCAACATGAGAAATTTCAAGCCATTGTGATGCAATGGATGAAGAAATCTAATAAAGGACCAATGGCTGATGAAAGGGAAACTTGTGATTATTTGGTGGATTCTCTAGGGGTGATAAAGTAGTCCCTACCATAACAAACAAAACCCTTTACTGGATACCCACCACTAGCGTTTGGCTGACCCACTGTGGGAGATGAAGTAACCCAAACTTTCAAGAAGGCTAAGCTACTAAGCTTCGATGGCATTGACCCCAAGGGTTGGCTAATTCATGCCAAAACCTTTCTTCTAGGTACATGGCACCCCAAAACAACATTGCATTCCCTTGGGCCATGTGAGAATGGAAGGACCAACTGTGCATTGGTTTACAATCGTGTGAGATTTGAATCGCGATTTATTATGGGCTCAATTTAAGGTTGAGCTATTGAACTAATTTGGAGGTGTCTTACTACAATCTCTATGAACAACTTCCATCTATCCTTCAAAAAGGAATAATGGATGAATTTACAGATGATTTTGAATCTATAGCTTCAATGTTGTGGGGTGAATCTAAGGCTTTTTATGTGGGTCATTTTTTGACTGGGTTAAATGATGAAGTCCGAAATTGGGTGCGGATGTCCACGTTCGAGACACGATTGGCTGTCATGACTACTGCTCAAAACATAAAAGTTGCCTTGGGGAAGAAGGGCAATGGTTTAGGAGTTGGGCATATTAGGTCGGCTAGAGTGGGATCGAGATATGGGTCATAGGTAGATTGGGCTTTCCTTTAAATCGCAAGTCATGGGCCCTCGGTGATGTGGTTCTCATTTATAGTATTAGTAGTGTGCATTTAGTATGAACATTGTGTTAGTTCTTTAACAATTAAGTTTCTTTTAATGGTGTTTTGTATTTGTAAGAGTTGATGTGGCAAGTGAGTGTTTTTAAGGCCATTTGATGCCAAATTGAGGTCCCCGAAAGCTAGAGACTAGATATGAGAAGTTTGGAAAAGAAGCCTAGTTGTTCACCAGATGCATGGTCATGCAAGGTTGCACGGATGTGCTGTTTTCATATTGGAGCTCACCGTGCACAATTCGTGCTCATTTACATGATGTGTTGAGCATTTTCACCATAGTCAAGCTGTGGATTGCACGACCAAGCAAGGAGCCACGCTCATGCAGTTTCTCCAAGATATAGTACTATACATGAGTCGTGCACATCTGCACGATCCATGCAGCATCGAGAACTGCAGATCTTTATTTTTATTTGGCAATTTGACTTTAGATTGTATGGGCCCACGTTTTGCAACTTAATTTCCATTGGCTTGGGGCCTTTTCTATAGAATATTTAGCACTTAATTGGGAAGGTTTAGATGTGTCCGATGTGAATAGAACTCAAGCTCAAAACCTAGGTATTTAAGGTTAATTTCAATTAGTGGGGGGGATCATCATCCTTGTCTTTCATTCGTTTTTCTTTCTTTTATCCGATTTTTGTTCAATCTTTTGGGAGAATTTACTACTCTTAATTTTGGAAGTCTAGAATTAACTCGTGGAGCTTGTTTATGTATTTAGCCCGAGATTAGACGACCTGTATCAATCTCTCGTTCGAGGATCCGACGTTTTCTAGGGAACATTTCTTTACTTTCCTATATTTTTATTAGTAGTGTTTAGTTTAGATGTTATTGTAATCATGACTACTAATACAGTAATGCTAGGCTAAATTATTATGGGTGTATAGTTAGCAGAATCTAGTTTTGTATTGAACCCCAAATATTTTATGGAAAAAATTTTGGATTTTTCAATTTCAATTGTTTTTTATTAATTTCTATATTTTATAATTGCCTGATCAACAATTACTAAATTATAATTAACCTAAAAATTGGACTGAACATTAGTTAAGTTATGATAGTGATTAACTAGTGATTGAAAGCAAGAGCTATTAAATTTGGATTTGTCGGGACTTAATTAATTGAAGGAAATACAGAATTAGGGAAAGCAAAGCTAAGTACCTGTTTATCTCCACCGGTTTTAATTCGATTATTTTATTGCTTTTAATTTAATTTCAGTTTTTAGTTTAATTGATCAAATCTCATAACGTGGTTAGAGTGTTTAGGAATTTATTTTCTCGTATTATTGGTAATTTTAATTAATTTAGAATTTAAGGCAAACCATTCCTTGAGAGATCGACTTCGGGAGTGAATTTGGGGTTTTACAGTGGTTCGTATATTTGCGAGTACTAAAATTTGTCACATCACTCAGCCTAGTATGTTTAATACTCATTCAAGCGCCTAATTTCACACCTCTTAGTCTAACTTATTAAAGTCCATTAGTAATGCCGTAATGCAGAACTCATCTCAAGTACCAAAAAGCTGAAATTTGCAACATTTGTCTAGATCAAAGTTGGAAGAATGCCAAAATAAAGGTTTGTGCTTCAAATGCAGGCTAAACTATGGTCCTCAGCACAAACGCCCTCTAGGTCAGTTGAGATTACTCATTTTAAGTGATGATGAAGCCGTCAGCGATGAGGGAGACATTGTGGTGATAGATCAAAAGGAGTCAGGGGTGGTCGAAGCAGAGGAAGGGGAATGTCAGCTTATCAAATTCATGAGAATGTCAATTTATCTTCCGAAATTGACTCCTAAGACCTTCAAGGTGGCAGGTGAGCTGATGGGTATCTCAATTACTATGTAAATCAATAGTGGTGTAACCTATAATTTTGTTTCTTGCCAACTAGTCAAAGCTTTGGGATTGTGCATGGAGGAATTCTTAGGCATTCTTATCAAGTTGGGGGATGGCCACTGGAAATGGGTTTATGAATATCATCAACGGCTCCCACTAACTTTGGGTACATTCAAATGTAAGTTAACTGCTCTTGTCTTTGACTTGGGAAATTTGTATTTTCTATTAGGAGTCGAGTGGTTGAAGTCTTTGGAAGAGGTGATACAAAATTGGGAACAAGAGTACATGAAGTTTAATGTTGACAATCAGTAGGTTGAGTTAAAATTGGGTTTGGGCTGTGAGGGGTCTTCTCTTAGGGAATATTTATTGACTACAAAAGGGGGCTATTTAAAGTAGATAAGAGAGACTAAAGAAGCTATTCGAAGTTCTTCCCTGACACACCCCATCTTTGAGTTACAACATAGGCAGATGACAAATCTCTTAACAGAATATGCTAAAAAATTTTCTAAGCCAAGTGAGCTCCCTCCAGTCCGATCCCATGATTATGGCATCACCCTTTATCCTAAACAGAGCCTAGTCAGCGTTTGGCCTTACAAATATCCCCCATTTTTAGAAACAGGAACTTGAAAGGCAAGTGAAGGAATTACTTAACAGTGGCTTGATTTGCCCTAGCCGAAGTGCTTACCCCAGCCTAGTCTTATTGGTGAAGAAGAAAGATAACTCTTAGTGGATATGTGTTGATTACAGGGCTCTCAACAAGGTCATCATTCTAGATAAGTTTCCTATCCTTGTTGATGAGCTCATTGATGAATTGCATGGCTCTTCTTATTTTACAAAGCTTGATTTTATTTTAGGATATCATCAAATTCGTATGCGAGATACTGATGTTGAAAAGAAAGCTTTTAGAACTCGTGACGAGCATTATGAGTTCCTTGTGATGCCTTTTGTTCTCACTAATGCCTCGTCAAATTTTCAAGCCATCATGAATGATTTATTTTGGCAATTGCTTAGAAAATGTGTTTTGGCCTTCTTTGATGATACACTAATTTACAATGCTTCTTGGGAGGAACATCTATTACATCTTAAAGATGTTTTGTAGATTTTGCGGTCTCACTTTTTTTTTATTAACAAGAAAAAATGCAACTTTGGCTAGTCTTCTATTGATTATTTGGGGGCATCATATTAGCTGAGATGGAGTAGCCATTGATTCTCCTAAGATCAGGGTTGTAGAGGAATAACCAGTCCCTCACAATGTCAAATGCATTCGTGGTTTTTTGGGGTTGACAAGTTACTACAGAAAGTTTGTGCAAGGTTATAGGAGCATTGTTAAGCCATTAACTGAACTTACTAAAAAGGATAATTTCAAATGGGGAGTAGAAGCACAACAGGCTTTTGAGCAATTAAAGATAACTATGACCTCAGCCTCAGTGTTACAATTACCGGATTTTACAAGACCTTTATAAAAAGAATGTGATGCATCAGGTAAGGGTATAGGGGTAGTTCTAATGCAAGTTAGGTGCCCTATTGCTTATTTCAGTAAAGCACTTTTTGATAGAAACTTGGAAAAATCAGCATATGAGCGAGAAATTAAGGCTTTTGCGCTGGTTATCTAGCAATGGCATCCTTACTTATTAGGGGCTCAATTTAAGGTGTTTATAGATCAAAAGAGTCTTCAACACCTCCTCAAGTAGCGAATCACTACATCAGATCAACATAATTGGATGGCAAAGCTTTTGAGGCTTAATTTTGACATCTTGTATAAGCTAGGTAAGGAGAATCGAGCTGCGGATGCTTTGTCTCATAAGGAGGGCCAATTTAATTATTGGGCCTATTGTACAATTTGGGGGGAAGGCTATCAATTGTTGACTAAGGCTGCCCAAGATCCTCTACTTCAAAAAATCTGAGATGAGATTGTTTTTTCACCCTAGTATAGACCTGGATATTTTGTTTGGAATGGGGCTTTATATAACAAGGGAAGATTGGTAATTTCTTCAACTTATAAACACATTCCTCACTGCATGAATTTCATAGTACCAAGACTACTGGGCATTTAGGCTATTATAGAACTTACCATCGATTGGCTGCTAATTTATATTAGGTTGGCATGAGTGCTACCATTGAAAAATTTGTGCAATACTGTGGGATTTGTCAATGCATTAAATCAAGCACATTGGCTCCTAGTGGTCTATTATAGCCTTTAGTTGTTTGGGAGCATATATTTATGGACTTTATATCTGGATTACCAAGGTCCTGAGGTTATGATTCAGTGTTAGTGGTAGTGGATCGTCTCTTGAAGTACAATCACTTCATCCTTTAGAAACACCCTTACACTGCTCGTATGATTGCTGAAATTTTTGTATGAGATATGGTGTGCCTCCTATAGTTGTCAAAGGCGCTAGGCACACAAGGTACCGGCCTTAGTGCCTGAGCAACCCAAAGGAGGGTGACATTACTTAGGCGTGTGCCTTGCTGCACCTATAGCCTTGCCTAAGGCGCTATTGAGGCGCCTCTCGATGACATTGGATTTGCTGGCTAAGTTCTTTGATTGGACTCCTCTAGACTTTGGCTTGTCAACACACTAGCCTCTATTAAAGACATAGAAGCATCACCATTTGACACTTTCATAGATGAAGATGGATCCAAATTCATTTTAGTTTCAGCAAACTTCTTCTTGGAAGAAATTCCAAATGTGTATGATAGCTTTTGGGATTTCACGTTGTCATAATATTTATTTGTCAAAGCCAAACTTTGAGAGGGATTAAAAAGGTTCTTTCCAACTGGTTGCACTGTCTTCCCAGCCCCAGACTTACCCATTTTAACTTGTTTACTTGCTATGTTATCATTAATCTCGCTAGAAGTCCTAGTGACATCTTTTCTTTACATTTTCTTTGCTTACTAGTTAGGTATCACAGTAGGTTCAACAATTGCAAAAGGAAAATAAAGAATAAGTAAGTTTAAAACTTAAGAGTACACAATATTGGTTTTTGATGATTATGCAGATAGTTGTACTATACCGCCTTGCAATTAATCATCAGGGGCAGACAGTCAAATGGTGAGGGGCATGATTCATTCAAGCACACCAGGTGAATTGTTGAACGGGGTTCCTATGGCCCGAATAACTTGAAGATGTCTATAGATCTCCCTATTTCTGAGTATGCATTAGAACCACTTCTTGTGTCTTCAAGTGAGTTCATTACTGTGGAACATACACATGATAATTTTATTCAATGGCCACGACATCTCATTGTCCTTGGAGAGGTATTAATTGATATTTATTTATTTAATTCCCTAATTCAAAATAGTATTACCACTTTATTTTATTTATTTCATAATATATAGTAATAATATACTATTAATTGATAGAAAAACATAATTCAACCTTCAAAGAAGGCACAATTGGATCAAGGTAGTGGTTTTACAAAAGAATAAGCTACGAAGCCTTTGGTTGAAGAGAGAATTTTATAAAGTTTGAGTAGTCGCATGCTCAGTTTGCATGACTTCGTTTTTGAGCTAGATGACAGGTACATATTTCATATTGCTCTTCCCTAGTAGTTATTATTGTTGGAAGTGGAAGCGATTTTCGGATTGAAGGGAGCTCTAGATCTATGTCAAAAGTAGAGATTTCAAAAATATTTTCCTTTGATTGAAACATGCAAACATATTTTGCACGACATACAAACACACTTTGTATGTTAATCTTGAGTATTTATCCATAACTTTTACAAATCATATTTTGTAACTTTTATGGATAATATCTATTTGTCAATATCATCTCATGATTTTTAAAATAAAATGGAAAAATAAAACGTTAGAACAAATTTTTTAGTACCGAGTTCACAAAAATTACAAATTAAGCAAAAAGAATAAAAGCTTAATTTGTGTTTGATGAGGCTCATTTGCTAGTCAAGATGTATGATTACCAAATTCTCCTTTAACTTTCAAAAACTAGATGAAATCTAATTTCTCTCTAATTTTTTTTTTTCAAGAACATGAAAAAATTTTCTTATTTTTTTTCTTCTTCCTTCTCTCTTTTTCTTTTCTCCCTTCTTGCCTTTTCATGCTTTTTTTCTACTTGCTAAATCTTATATTTGCTTATCATTTTTAGGATTATCTAACAACACATGAAAAGAGACAAATAATATTAATAGCAAGGCAAGATGGCAAGGCAAGGTGGAATAGCAAGGTGGTAAGACATTAAAGATTTAATCCAAGGTGTATAATTTTTATTAGCTTGGCAAAGTGGTAAAATACATTGTAAGCAAGGTGGCAATAAGCATTAAATATTTTAATGCAAGGTGTCACAAATTAATGGCTAGGTCCACATATGGAGACGAATGGTGAAAGAATTAATACCACATTAATCATGATAATTACTTTAATATATTATAATGGTTAATTTAATTAACAACTTAATTAAATTATAATAATTTTAATTAACTCTTTATTTAAAATTATATAGCAGAAATAGTTAAAATTAATCAATATTAATTTTAACTCAAATAATATAAGTGATTATTTTTAATTTAATTCTTAATTAAATTAATCCTCACATCATGAATATTGACTAGCTAAATAATTAATTTGGGTGTAACTTATAAGGTCAAATATTTTATCAGAATGAAAATATAATATTAATTACTTAATATTATATTTGACACCATTTCCAAATTTCTCATATACCCGGATACATTAAGTATCATTTTTGAATTCTCCTTTTAATTATTGATAAAATATCAAATATTAATTTGATATCTAAATCATAATATCAAGTCATCTCGTTATAATCCCGATATTGATTAGGGTCACATCGTGTCAAATCCTATTGGACAATACACTAATAAGTGATAATTTGCATTCTGATTAAAATCAGACTTACCATTAATGATCTAACTAATAATATCGATCTTATATCGAATAAATCATATTTCTTCTGACTAGGAATTTATTTTATCAGAATCAAAATATCAACTCTATTAGGATCTTGCCCTGGCGCTGCAGGGTAACGAGTCCTACTATTGGTAATCTCATGTCTCATTACATGACTAACTATAATGATTACGAGCCGGATTACCAAGTATGGATTGCCCGGTATAAGGCAAGAGTACCTCTATAGCTACTCATGAAAGGACAGTCTTGACACCTTAAGTCAAAGGACTTCGAGTCATAAAAGACTCATATATTATGACTAAGATAATAACTGTTGGCATGGAGCACTACCTATGCAGTTATTATCAAGCGTCATTGTTCAATACTCTCAACTCTTTAAGAACCTATTGGTTTATTTAGATATCATTATATTATGGAGAATGAGATTCCTCCTCAAAATAAACTATGTGATAACCTAGAGACTCAATGAATACCTAATTCATTGTCCTTTTATAGTTATGAACATTTTAAAGATTATCTTTTACTAGAGATATTTATCTCATTATTATCAGCAACTTGATAATAAATTCTCTGTGGATAATTAATGAGTTGTATATTTTATAGTATAAAAGAACTATTACATTCATAATATAATCAGCATCTTGAATATTTTATTTATTATGAATATAAAATATACATGTGTCCATTATGATACAATATTTAATATATAAAAAGAAGTGAATGCATTAGGGCATACACACCATTGATAACAAACTCCCACTTGCACTAGTGCCATTCATTACAATATCTAAGACCTATCTTTTAAAGATGGCGATCTAATTGTATCTGTGTCATAGGCTTCGTGAATGGATCAGCTGCGTTATCAATTGATGGAATTTTCTATACCGAGATATCACCTCGCCCAACTATTTCTCTAATTAAGTGATAACGCTAAAGCTCATGTTTGAAGTTCTTGTGAGATCTTGGTTCCTTAGACTGTACAATTGCCTCATTGTTGTCACAATACAAAGGAATGGGACTATGAATAAATGGAACCCCATCTAAATCCATTATAAAGTTCTTCAACCACACGGTTTCTTTGGTGGCATCTGAGGCTACAATACCAAGGTAAATGGAACCATGTCAAGGTAAATTTTTAAAATAGCACATGAAAACCTTTTTAGGATCTTTTCCAAATAGAGGGCTTGGGACAACCCTAACATTCTCTTAGCTCTGTTTCTATACAGCTTAATACCAAGAATGTAGACTGCATTTCCCAAGTCTTTCATGGAGAAGGTAGATGATAACTAGACTTCTATATCAGTTAAAAAACCAACATCATTACCTATGATTAGAATATCATCAACATACAAGACTAAGAAAGCAATTTTGCTCCCACTAATTTTCTTGTACACACAAGTCTCATTAGGATTTTGAATAAAGTCATAACTCTTTATGGCTTCATCAAAATACTTGTTCCAGCTCCTTAAAGCTTGTTTAAGATCATAAATGGATATCTTAAGCTTGCACACTTTGGAACTATCTTTAGAATCAAATCCTTTAGGTTGTTCCATATAAATTTCTTCTTCAAGAAATCTATTGAGAAAAACAATTTTGACATCCATATACCATATCTCATAATCATAATGTGCTGCAGTAGTTAAGAGTATTCGAATATTTTTAAGCATAGCTACAGGAGAGAATGTCTCTTCATAGTCAATCCCTTCACGTTGGCGATACCCCTTCGCTATAAGCCTAGCTTTATAAGTATCAACATTCCCTTCAAAAATCTTGCTTGTGCTTATAAACCCATTTACAACCTATTGGAACTATTCCTTAAGGTGGGTCTACAAGTTCCCAAACTTGATTCTTGTACATGGAATCTATCTCAGCTTGCATTGCTTCTTGCCATTTAAGAGAATCAATGTCAGACATTGCCTCCTCATAAGTGACAGGATCTTCTAGTTGATCATTATCGCCAAATATGAAAAACTCTTAGTCATGTTCAACAGTAAATCCATACCATCTAGGATGGCGTGAAACTCTTTCAGATCTCCTAGGAGCTGAAGTGATATCCTTTGTCATGTTAGACTCAATTAGCTTATCAATCTCCATTGGTTCAGCCACTTGAATTTGTTTTTCAGATAATTCTTCATCCAAAACTATATGGCTACCTTTGCCACCTTTTTTGAGAAACTCTTTCTCAAGAAAAATGACATATCTACTCACAATAACAATTTGTTCATCAAGTAGATAGAAATAATATCCCAAATTATTTCTAGCAGCAACATATCCAACAAATCGGCCTTTAATGGACCGTTCCTCTAACTTATATGTGTTTTGCCTTTTAATATAGGTAGGACAATCTCATATCTTAAAATGAGATAATATAGGGGTTTTACTAGTCCATATCTCATATGGAGCGGTATCCACAGATTTAGAAGGAACTCTGTTAAGAATGTATAATGCTGTTTCTAAAGCATATCCCTAAAAGGAGATAGGCAAGTCAGCATAACTCATCATACTACGTACCATGTCTAACAAAGCATGATTTCTCCTTTCACTCACACCATTTAATTGAGGTGTGCCAGGTGGAGTGAAGTGCATGACGATTTCATTTTCTTTGAGGTAATCATTAAATTCAATACTTGAATATTCACCACCTCGATTTGATTGAAGTGCTTTAATATTCTTTCCTAATTTATTTTTTACTTCGGCTTTATACTCTTTGAACTTTTCAAAGACTTTAGATTTGTATTTCAATAAATACAAATACCTATATCTAAACTTATCATTTATAAAGGTAACGAAGAAATGATAACCTTCTCGGGCAATTTCCGTAAATGGTCCACAAACATCAATATGAATTAATTCAAGAAGATTATCAGTACATACCATTTGACTAGTAAATGAAGCTCTAGTCATTTTTCCTTGTAGACATGACTCACAAATAGAATCATTAGACTAAGAATCTAAACCTTTTAGAATTCTCATATCTACCAACTTGTGGATTCTTGCATTAGAAATATGACCAAGTCTTAAGTGACATACCCGTGTTATACTTGAATCATCATACTTAGTTTGACTAGAATTGTCATTTATGTTGCTTAATAATAACTCTTTATTATTTATCTTATTAGGCTTATCATAATATAAATAATATAAGCCATGATATTTATTTCCAATGCCAATAAGATTATTATTAAAATCAATGTAAAACACATCTTTGCAAAACAAGAATTCATAATTGTTGTTTTTCAATGCGGATACAAAAATATGTTCTTATAGGCATTAGGAATTTACAAAACATTCGATAATAAAATTACATTATGGTTTAACAAAATAGAGATATATCCTATTTGCTCGGTTGCAACTTTTAATCCATCACCAAGAGTGTGTCACTTGTAACATAAACACATATTTTACATTCAACATAATCTCATTAGTCATATTATAGCAATCATGTAATTCAAATAAAAGCAAGTCAGGTTACATTGCATGTAGCACGCAATAATTACACGTACTAGAGAAATCGTTTGATAATTAAACTCACCTTGTGTTGGTTTCCAACTTTCAACTTATTGTTTCTCACTTACTTAGGAGTCTTTAATTTGCTGTGAGCCTAATTGAATATATACTTGGTCAATTGGTAGCCAAATAAACTTAGTAAAACTTAAACAAATTGAAATATGCATAATTTGGACCACCAACTAGGGTTTGATATTATGGGTAGTGTGACCTTTGGGAATTAACTAGCTTATAACTTTTCCTATGCTTGTCTAATTTGTATAATTCTTATTTCTAATAAAATTTAGCATGTAAATCTATAACACATGAAAATTTCAGAGAAATTGGACCATTGTGTAATTTCTGATGATATTTCTATTCATGTTATTTTTTCTACCCTATTTCTGCCCTTAGGCAGTTTTGGGACATCGACTTTGGTCCTTCATATCTCACAACAGCAAGTTATATTTTTATGAAAATTTTTAGGCACTTATATATATTAAAATAGAAGATCTTTCATGTTGCCTTTGTTCTGCCTCTAAATTCCTCAAATGGTAGGGTAATTATGACTGGTTAAGAACAAGGTTGGCATCGGGACTAGTCTGATTTATGAAGGCAATATCTCACAAAATACATAATATATTAAGGTTCTATTTGTATCAAAATTTAGCTAAGACATATACCTATAATTTGATATTTGAAAACTTACAGATTTTGTCTATAAATGGCTCAAAATGGGTAAATAACTGACTAGACTTGCACATGGCACTAAGCAAGCAGCTCAAATTATGGAATAGACATGATTCCCTTGACCATAACTCAACATCCACCCATAATTTGGTCATGAAATTTAGTATACAGCTAGATAACACAAAGGAATACAATTTTGTATGAGTTTCCTCAATTACAGACTCTATCATATAGACAAATATTCAATATAGTAGGTGATTCAGCTAGGTTTTACAATCGAACCAGTCTCAGTCATAAGCAAATATATTTTTATAAACGCCAAATCTTGCAAAACTATTTATATAACCTTAAACCTAAGACATAAAACTACAAGTTTGATGTGAGCTTCTTCAAAATGGGCTTCTAACATGAAGGAAATGGAGCCTCAATATTCCAGTACACAAATAGAATTCTAAAATCCAGTTATAATACTTGCATATAAAAGACCATAATTTTCCAATCCATAATTAAAAAAAATAGCAAGACAAGAAGGATACATAAATTACCAATGATCAGAAGGTCTGAATATGACTCGAGTTTGAGAGAAAAATTGAAGAAGAAATGAAGAAAGAGGAGAAGCAAACGGTGGACACAAAAAGAAAGGCAAATTTTAAGTTACGTTAACCGACTCTAAGTTGTCCCATTGTTTTTTTTTTCCCATTTAATTAATTAATTTATTTATTCATATATTATTATTATTATTATTATTTTTTAACATATTTACATGTACCTAGTCAATGCCAAAAATACTATCTAATCACATAGTCTACTTTAATTAATTTAACTATGCCAAATTTCATTTATTTCAATTTGATCATTTTATTTAATTTCATTTTCAATATCTTGTGTCATTATTTAAATTATAACTAGATACTTAGACTTATTCCTATTGCGATAAACTACTTATGGCAAGTCTACCTCGTGAACACATTTAACCAAAATTCATATGTATGAATGTATTTCATGTAAATTACATATAAAATGAACATGTTCAAATGGAATGCATGTGATAATGCATGTAAATACGATCGAGAATGTTACAATGACAGTAACAGTGAGCACACTGAATTTGATGCATCAAAGGCTGCCAAGACTAAGCCTTCTCCCTTTGAAAGCATTCACACTCATGACCAAAGACATGCTAAATCAATTGCAGGAGCCAAACAAATAATGGGTGATGCTGAGGCAATTGGTGTACTTCTATATGATTTGATTGAAGAAGATAAGGGTGATGAATCTCCTCCTTTGATGGTTTCCATCCTTACAATTGATGTATTTAAGATTTGCATCTATCTTTAAGCTGCAGAACAACTGTTGAGATGTAACACCTTATACCTATGGATATTACTTATATTTGTATTATATTATTGTGTATTACATGAGAATAAGACAAAATCCTATTTATAGTGAAGGATAATTAATTTTTTTTTTAATCACATCACAATATTACCGTGCAACATTTAACAATTTCATATAACATCACAGTTTGACTATAAACATAATTTATTACATATGCTAATAATTCAGATGTTATATCCAATTATTGTAGGTAGTAAGTTCAAAGCCAAAATACATTTACACATCACTGCATATTTACTATATTTACACATATGAAAATATACAACCCAAAATATAGATGTCATATTCCTATACATATGTGCAATGCAAGGAGAGAGATTGGTGAGGCTTGGTCGGTGACTTGTGATTCATATCTCCTATGTGGTATGCACCTCTAAAATGAGCTAATTACTCGACTCTTCCTAAAAAATTATGAAATTTGGTGAGTTGCGACTCAGTGATAATAACCATCAAAAGTTTTCTAAAGTACCTAGCAATTCACAATCACGAGTAATAATTTCGATTAATATCCATTTTACATGTCATTCTATTTATCAATATCATATGAATATAAATAATATTAAATCATGTAAATATTTCACTTGCTTATACTTTGTCATCTTCTTATTGTTGTGACCAGGCCAAACAAACATTGTCTCAGGTTTCCATGTGAACATTTACATTTGCTAGCTAGCTTGATCATTTGTAACATTTGTATATTTGTTAGGCCATAGGCCTTTTCTTTCGCTTTTGAACATTTGTTTGGGCCATAGGGCTCTTCTTTTGCTTTACAATGTCATTTAACTAGTCACAATAGCTTTTAAGTCCATATGCATATGCATTTGCAACAATCATTGTTTAACCATTACGTATTTCAGTCAGTAATTATCTTGTGCAAAGAAAACATATACTTATAATATAAACACATACCTTACATTTAACACAGTCTTATTAGCCATATCATAGCAATCATATAATTAAAATAAAAGCAAGTCAGGTCACATAGCACGTAGCATGCAATAAGCACACGTACTAAAGAAATCATTTAATAATTAAACTCTCATTTTCTTTTGATATTGAATTTCTAACTTATTGTCTTTCACTTCCTTGGGGGTTTCCAATATGTTGTGAGCCTAGTTGAATGTATACTTGTTCAATTGGTAGCTAAATAAACTTAGTAAAACTTAAACAAATTGAAATATGCATAATTTGGACCACTAACTAGGGTTTAGTATTATGGCAGTGTGACCTTTATATATTCAAAAACTTATAACTTTTTCTATACTAGTCCAATTTGTATTATTCTTATTTATAATATAAACCAAGTATGGACTTTGATTAACCCTTCTAATGGGACAAAACCCCATTGGGTTCAAACGGGTCTTCAAGAAGAAGACCGATATGGAAGGTAATGTAGTTGCCTATAAAACTAGAGTTGGTAATTAAAAGACATCATTAAAGACAAAGGTTGGCTTTGACAAGACTTTAAACTATATATACTATGCTTAAATCCATCATGTTACTCCTAGTCATTGCTACTCATTGTGATGAGATTTTGCAAATGGATATGAAGACAGGTTTCATTTTGGAAATCTGACTTAAGATGTGTACATAACACAACCTAAGAGATTCATATCCGATGATTGTGAAACAAGATACAAATTGCAAAATTCATTGATGGATTAGTGCAAACATCCAGGAGTTGAAACATCTAAATTGATGAGATAATCAAAGATTTTGTTTTCTCACAATATGTGGATGATTCATGTGTTTTCAAGAAGGTTAGTAGGAGTGCCATTTTGTTCCTAATGAAGTATATGGAAGACATACTATTAGTAGGAAATGATCTGTTATTTCTAAGTTAGTCAATTTATTACTCTAAAATAATTCTCCAAGAAGGATTTTAAAAGTAACTTGCCAAAAGGGGATTAAGATAAAGATAGATCTAGAAGGTTACTCATTCTTTCTTAGTCTACATAGCTAAGATGCTAAAGTAGTTAGCATGAAGTTGTCTATGAGAGGATCTATTCTTATGATCAATAGGATTACCCTCTCTAAGTCTTTATGTCCAATGACATAAGACAAATAGACTATCATGGATGTGATTCCATAAGCTTGGGCTATTGGATTCATTATGTACTATGTTGTGTACTAGACCTAATGGATATCATACTATGAGCGTCATGAGTGGATATCAATATGATCCTGTCATGGGTTTATGGATGACTGTCAAGAATATCCTTAAATACTTGAGAAGGATCGACAAGGATAACTCAAAATCCTAGTCATGCTATGTATTTGCATTAAATAGTTGTCTAGTCAATTGGAAAAGTTCCAAACAAATGATGACTAATGATTCCAAAATTGAAAGTACATTATAGCTTCCAAAGCAGCCGAAGAAGCAGTTTAAAATGGAATTCATCACAACTTAGAAGTGATTACTATTATTGTAAATCTAATATGATTGGAACCACAATAAAGCCACTGCATATGCAAAGGAATCATGGTCTCATCAAAAGGTCCAAATATGTACTCAATCTTATCAATTGATTTTAGAAATCAATGGTAGATGTGATGTAATGAGAGAGAGAGTTCCACCGATTAGAAAATATCTTATCAAGTCACTAGACCAAAACCACAAAAGAAATATGATGGTCATATCCTCGCCTATAGTGTAATGTACAATGGTGATTGACTTTAGTGTAAGTACGAGATTGTTAAAGATGTGCCCAAAATGCAATCGCTTCTGGCACTCAGTGTACACATTCTTAAAGGCATTCTTTTGTTATTTTAATATTCATCTGCATATGAATTGATATAGATATTAAACTGATTAATGAAAGTCCATGATATGAAACATAGCATGAAGGAAATTATGATGGGATCATGATAATGAAATTCCTATCATGTGCAATTATGTTAGTATCTAAATTATCCCTAGTCATAGGATCGACAAGATGAGACATTGTTGATCCGGATAAACTAGCACATGTTATACACCTTAATTGGATCAAGCAGTAGATCTCATAAGCTATGAGCATGAGATGTTCAAAGTTAACATGTGGATGCTTACTAAGAGTAGTCAAGTACATTGGATGACCTGCTGTGAGACAATCATATGGATTATCTATTCAAATGTCAATGATAGTCTCATCATATCAATGATGCATGTATCCTTAGACTTGAGGTATTCAAGGATATCTTGGATACTGATTCTGTGCTTTGACTCAATTCCTTGTTGCCTTATAGAGGTCGCTCATAGGGTGGTGATTAGGTACAGCTTGAGATATTCGAAGGTAATTGGATAGCCAACAGAGGATTTACCGCTCTTAATAGAGGAAGAGTATAATCACAGCCTCTTATTGGGATCATTACTCGGGAATCACTGACCATAGTGGAACTGTCATGAAGATGGTCTTTAGTGACATGTCTAATTGAGTAATGAGTCTTAGTGACAAGATCTAAAATCAATTGGGCTAGGTGTGACGTAGTCAATCTAGCGGGAGCTGACACATAATCCATGCTTTGAACCGAGTGGGGTATATGATGGTGAAAGGATGATTTGCACATATTGTTGTCTATGGAAAGGTTCGTAGTCAAACCACTGACTTTTTGGTCAATTGGAGATCATGATGTGTTGCTAGATACCGCTCATGATTTGCTTAAATTATTTGATAATTTAAGTGGCTAACATAACCGGGAACCTAATGGGTCACACGCTTTAGAGATGTAAAGAATAAGCAAAATGACTTAAGAAGAGAACCAAAATATGAGAAAATTATTTTAAGTCGGTTCGCGATAAGATCGCTGGAAAAAATCATTCGGGAGAGTTGATGGGCCCGCTAGTTTGGCAGGCTTGCTGATTGGCCTCCCAGGCAGGCCAGCTGGACCTGCCCAGCAGGCCCAGGTGAGCTACTGCACGTGCTAGCGCGCAGTAGCTAACCAATGACCTTAAATTGGCCCTTAATGGCCATTTACTATTTATAAGTCCTATTGTTTTCTCCTCTCTTCAATTTAGATCTACTTTTCTGATTTTCTTTTGGTTCTAAAAGACCCCAAAAGATAAAAAATAAACAAGAAAAAATTTTTGAGAAAAGAAAATTTTTTGGTGATAACAAGAAAATTAAAGAGAACAAGAAAATTAAAGAGTTTAATTTTATTCTCATATGAATATACATCATTGTTAGCACTTTGAGGTATGTTCAAGTCATCTTCCTAGTGGTTTCGTTCTTTCTTCTTCGTTGCTACAACCCAACAAGTTGAGAAATTGAAGAAAATTAAGAAATTATAAAAGTATAAATTCTGAATTTTCTTTGGTTAAATTAGTTTTAATTGGCACATGTATAATCTTTTAATTCGGATTTTGAAAATTTTTATGTAATATGTATGTGATACATGCTCAAAACACATCCAAAGTAAAAGCATCTCAGTATTTTTTTTTTCTCCTTCTAAATTTAGAGAATTTTATATTTTTTAACAATTTTTTTATTTTTATTTATTTTATTTTCTAAAGTTTATGTTCTTTCTCTTTCAATTTAAAAATTATTTGAAACTCTTAAAATAATATTTTATTATTTGTCTTTTATTTTTTTTATTTTTTATTTCTTATTCATTCTTTATTTTTTAGATAGTTTTATTAATAAAAAAATTAAAATAAAAAATATGATAATAAATATTATTAGATTGAATATAATTTTTAAAATAAACTAAATTAAAATAAAAATAAATTTTTTTATAATATAATAAAAAATAAAATAGAAAATATCGGGCGAAAATGCTTCAATATATTCCATTAATTAAAGTTTTATAGCCAAACCCTTCAACATTATAAAAGCTATTCCAACCGGAAGGTGAAGTCACGTAATCAAGTTTTAATACATGGACCCAGACTATCATCCCTGCACTGTAGAAGAAACCAGAAAATAATGATTGAGAATGACAACTGGTTAATATACTCAGTTTTGAAGAAAATATTTTCTTAAAAAATAATTTATTTTTTTATTTAATTGTATATATAAAATTTTTTAAAAATTTATTTTTAGTATTCGATGTATTTTAAAAAATATTATTTTTTTATATAAAAAATACTATTAAAATATTTAAAATTTCTCAATATTTAATATTTTTAATTTATAACTATTTATAAAAGAAAATAATAAATTTTTAAAAAATTTTAGTATAATTTTTGTAATAATTAATTAGTATATATTTAGCTAATTTTAGTGTAAAAATTTAAATTTTTATAAGTATATCAAAATCTGAAAAATGATTAGAAAAATATTTTCATTGAATAATTTTTCCTATATGCATAAGACATAGAAAAATGCAAAAAATATTTTTTGCAAAACAAAGTCTTAATAGTAAAATTATCCTCCAAATCTTTATATTTTCTCTCAAATTTAGAAAGAAAATGTAGAGAAAAATATAAGTTATATTTTCACTTTTTTCTTTATTTTTTCTCCGTATCCAAACAAGATAAAATATAAACCCTGCTTCTTCTTCTTCTTTTTTTCTTTTTTCTTTTTACCTCCTTATATTCTCTACTTATAAACAAGGGAATAAGTCACATGTGAAGTTTGTTTTTATCATTGTAAATTTTTTATTAAGTTATAAATATTTTCAATCAGTCAATTAAAAACTATAGACTGATATTAATTTTGTTTGTATCAAGTACGAGCTCAAGAATAGCAAATTAATATTCACTCATAAATTTTAAAATAACTGCATATATTTAGAATTTAAATTCGATAAATCTAATTAAACCGAAGGAGACTAACGACTATATCCTCCTAATATCCTCCTAAGTGCTTATGTCATTGTAAATTATAATAACATGCTCATATCAAATCATAGGATAAACTTTAACATTCTTACGTAGGAATCTAAAGTCGGTTGGCTTCTTGTGATTATTTCTGACAGGTTAGGTGGCCGACAAGACTTCTTTTCAAAATGTAATCCGATATGTAATCGTATATATGTATTAATAAGCCTTTTTAAGGCACAATAATAATAAAAAAAAAATTATAATCCGGCTCTTGAGAATCTGGACTGAAAATAGGAATTTCTGGTTCTGAACTACTAGAACTATGTGCTTCGCTTGAATAAATATTGAGCAATTCTTGAAGTTCCTTGGGATTACTTGCTGATGTTATTCTTTTGAGAATTTCTTCTTTTAATTTTTTGAATTTATTTGTCAAATCTGAAACTGGTGGACTAGCTGGGTTTCTACCTTGAGTAAAGTAGGAAATGACAGCGTCTATATCAGCTTGACTGGTATTAAAATTGTCCCACCACTTAGTTCGGAATTCTCTATATAATGTGGGGAATCTGGTTTCCGAACCGTGATCCAAATAATAAGTCCATGTTGTGATCCATGGTACTCTGAAGATTATTGAGAAATTAACTAAAAGTTTGATAATATTCTTTTCCATTGGAAAATAACTTGAATATTTAGTATAGGCTATTAAAATATCTTGAGGGAAAATCTTAGGCAGATTACCAAAGTAAGTAAACCAAATATAAAACCAGTTTGGTAAATCTGCTGAAAATTTGTTCAAAAAATAGAAAAACCAAGAATGATTATAATTTCGTAAATAAAACGTTTTATACCAGGCCATTTGATAATCATAATAATTATAGGTAGTAGGAATAAAATCATTTGAAAAACGTTTACTATTATGGATTTGTTGATTCCATCTAGCAGACGATAAAATATCTAAAATCTTTACTTTTGAATAAGCAATTGTAGAGGGATCAGTTCTATCAAAATTATGTTCAATCTCCACTGATCCAGTATCTATTAAAATATTTTGATAATATTCACGAGTTTTTGAAAAATCTGATTCATGAAAATGACAATTTTTTGGATATAGAAATAATATAAGTTTGATAAATCCTTCAGATGCTAAAGAAACTTCTTCATCATCTAAAGTTTTGACAAATAATTTTGATGGATGAAAGAAATATCCAGAATTAGTCTTCTGCTGTTGTTGACTAGAAGAAGGTGTTGACGGGCCTGGAGTAGATGGGCTTGGGCTTGATGGTCTTAATAACGTTGAAGTAAAAGAGGGTCGTATTTGATTAGGTGATGTTTTTGGTCTAATAGGGTAAAATGGGTTCTGATGAATTAAAGGTGTTAATCTTGATGGGCTAGAAGAGGATGGGCTTGTCTGCTTATTATAAGTAGCCTTTGAAAGTATCTGCTTATTAGAATTTCCCTGTTGATTATTCATTGTCCCTGTAAAAACTCGCGGGATAAAAAATCAGGAAGAGAATTGTTCTCTCCTTTAATAAATTCAATTACAAAATTAAAATTGCTTAATAAAGCTTGCCATCGGGCAAAAATTTGTTTAGAAACTAAATTTTGAACATTTTTTTCTAAAACATATTTTGCTACTAAACAATCAATGCGTAATAAAAATTTTTTCATATATAAATCATCTTCAAATTTTTTAATGCATAAAACAATGCTTAAAATTTCTTTTTTAATAGTAGAATAATTCGATTTGGTTGGATTCCAACTTTTCGAATAATATCGAACTAGACTTTCTTTATTATTATATTTTTGTTTTAATATTCCTCCAAAACTTTTATCACTGACATCAGTTTCTACTATAAAAAAAGCATCTGGGTGAGGTAAACTTAAACAAGGTAAATTTTTAATTCTAGATTTGATTTCTTTGACTATAGTAGTATGTTCGTCTGACCATGGTTTTGGATTTTTCTTTAATCTATCATATAGAGGTTTGCATATTATTCCTAAGTCTTTGAAAAATTCATGAATATAGTTTAAACATCCTAAAAATCGTTGCAACTGTTTTTTATTTTTAATTTCATATGGGAATTTATTAGAAAATTCTAAACTTCTAATTATTGGTTTTATAGTGCCTTGATAAATATCATGTCCCAAAAATCTAATTTGCTGTTGAAATAATTTCATTTTAGATTCGGACACTGCCATACCATTAGCATGTATAACTTTGTAAAAAATTTCTAAATGTTGTTTATGTTGGTTTATAGAGTTGGAAAATATTAGAACATCATCTATGTAAACTATTGCAAATGAATTAATTGGCCTAATTATATCATTCATTATATTTTGAAATTCTGATGGAGCATTTTTTAATCCAAAAGGCATTACATTCCATTCATAATGCCCAAAAGGTACATTAAATCCTATTTTGTATTTATCTTCTTCTGCAATTTGTATTTGCCAAAATCCTGATTTCATATCAAATTTAGAAAATATATTTGCTTGATATAACTTTTTTAATAGATCTCTTTTATTAGGTATAGGGTA
>CATIWF010055082.1:0-11158 GCA_949630135.1 Balakata baccata
TTCTCTAATGCATAAAATAAAATAAATAAGGTAGTGACAATTTTGGATTCTAAAATTGAAATTTGGTTCAACACTTTAACCGAAATTGCCTACTTTTAATATTTCAATTAATTCAATTGTGTATGTCAATTTAATATGGAAATTAATATTTAATCAAATTAATTAAATTTCATATTTCCATAAATTAATTCAAAATTAATCCACCTTAAAATTAGGTTCTAACATACATATCATATTCTAGTCATAATAGATATTAATTTGCTCCCTTAAAATAATTCAAAATTAATTTCCAAAAAATTTCCAAAATTTTCAGAACCTCGGTCATTCTAAGCTTTTTTAGATCAGTTCAAGTCCATCAAAATAATTTTGGCACAAGCCAAAATCATTAAAACAAATGAACCAATACATAAGAGCTCAAAAAGACCTATTTACAATCTACAATTAATTTGGAAATTTAAATTCGAGCAAATTAATTTTGGCATATATCTAACATCAAAATAACATATTTTTAATCACATAAAAAATATTTCAAGCTGTTGGAAACCAAATATTCACATACCAAAAAATTAAAAAAAAAAACAGTCCCGCTGGGTACCCTAAACTTTCCTGTTTCAGTATTTCTTTGAAAAATTAATAAAAATAATTTTTTATTAATTATTTGACACTTCCAAAGGCTTAGACACATTCTCAATATGTCTAAATAATTTTTTCATAATCAAATTAGAAAAAAAATATAAACAGCTCCATCATGCAAACCAAACAACATCACAAGTTCATAAACAATGCAATTTTCAGCAATGTTGTAATAAATTCGAAATTAATTATTTGAATGACATTCAAAATATTTTTCAATCAAACTAATCATCCCATGATCATATTATTGAAAGAATAATATTTAAAATTAATTTTATAAATTAATTTTAATTTTTCAAATCAATAGAACCAAAAATGCTAAAACCGGGCAATCCAATTGCACCTTTAATCAAAATTAATTTTAGTGGGCACAAAGGGGCTCTGATACCAATGTTGGGTTTTAAGGATGAATCATATTCATAAAACACAATGGAAATAAGAATTTTGAAAACTCGAATCAAAGGATTCTACTTGTGCCATTAAAACTAATTGAATCAAAATCATAGTTAGAAATTATACCTTTAATTTCTTGAACCAATTCTTCAAATTTCCTTCTTGTTGAGTTGTAACAAGCCACAATAATCCAATCTTTGATTGTCTCTAATAATAGTCCATGCTGAAATTGAAGAAAAAAACCACAAGGATAATAGTTTGAACAAACACAATGTGCTAGCATTTTGTATGTTATTTGAGAGAAATTCTAACAAAATTAACTATTATTTTTCTATGGTGGCTCAACAGATTTTCTAATGAAAAATATTATTTATAGATGTTTTAAAACACACTAGAGTTGGAAAAATTACGAAAATATGTTTTGGGGCCAATTTGGTATTTTGGGCCAAATTGGCCAAACTTTGCCCAAAACTACCAGCACCTGCGCGCTGGGCTTGCCCAGTGTGTGAGCATAGTGGCCAACTATGGGCCCACGACACCCCCAAGCAATTTGTCCATATTTTTTTCCTATGATCCCATCACAATCCGACATATATAATTCTCTCATATTTTTTGATCCTATCCAAGACCATTTTACTCATTATTTACACCTTCAATGCGTGTGACCCATTAGGTTCATAGTTATATTGGCTATCCGAATTAATAATTAATTCAAGCAAGTCATGAGCGGTATGTCCTAACACATCATGACCCCCAATTGACCGGAAAGTCAGTAGTTTCGTTACAAAACTTTCCATAGACAATAATATGTGCAATTCGTCCTTTCACCATCCTATCCCTATTCGGTTCAGAGCATGGACTATATATGAGCTCCTGCTAGACTAACTACATCACATCTAGCCTAAGTGATGTTAGATCTTGTCCTTAGGACTCATTACTCTATTAGACATGTCACTAAAGACCATCTTCAAGACGTCCACTCTAGCTAAAGATTCCTTAGTAATGATCCCAACAAAAGGTTGTGGGTATACTCTCCCTCTATCAGCAGCGGAGAATCCTCTATTGGCTACCTAATTACCTTCGAATACCTCAAGTTGTACCCAATCACCACCCTATTAGCGACCTCTATGAGGCAAAAAGGAATGGACATTTGAATGCCTCAAGTCTAAGGATACTTGCCCTTTTGCTATGATGAGACTATCATTGGCATTTGAATAGATAATCCATTTAATCGTCCATAGCAGGTCATCTAATGTACTTAACAACCCTTAGTAAGCATTCACATGTTAACTTTTAACATCTCATGTTCATAACTTATGAGATTTACTGCTTGATCCAATCAAGGAGTATAACATGTGCTAGTCTATCCAGATCAACAATGTCCTATCTTGTTGATCCTATGACAAGGGATAATTTAGATACTAACATGATTACACATGATAGGAATCTCATTATCATGATTCCATCATGATTTCCTTCATGCTATGTTTCATATCATGGACTTTTATTAATCAGTTTAAGATCTATATCAATTGATATGCAAATGAATACTAATCTAATGAAAGAATGCCTTTATAAATGTGCACACGAAGTGCTTGACGCGATTGTCTTTTGGATACATCTCTAATAGTCTATGGGCCCATTAGTGTGCATAGGACTATATGGGCTTGTAGCGTGTAGGCAGGCAGCAAACATGTCTGGTCTTTGTAGCCTATTCTGCCTCATATGTCCTATTTTCATGGTTTTTGAATTTTAAGTGGTATCTTAGTTTAAGTGGGACTCTAAACCCTAAGACAGTAATGTAGACACATACAAAATCTATTTTTTACATCTAAAAATTTAGTCTCCATTTTTTAGAATTAAAAAGTTAATTTCTCTACACTTTTTCTCTCATGAACTAATTACTTTGCTAGCAGAAAGTGATTATTCAAGCCATCATCCTAGAGGTTTCCTTCATCATTTCTTTGTGTGGACTTCCTTAGATACATATCCACTCAGATTTTATGGTTTGCAGGAACCCAAAAAGAAAAAGAGGAGGAACAAGTCCAAGAAATTAAGGTACAATTTCTAACCAAGTATTTATTCAATTAGTTTTAACACAAGTAGAATCTTATGATTTGGGTTTTTGAAATTTTTATTTCTGCTGCATTTTTCTAAATGTGATTCATCTTCAAAACCCTTTATGAATGTATATATATGTACATGTACATGGTGTAGTGGTTTGAATACTAGGTAATCAATGTTATAGACATAAGAGCGAGAGTAATACGGGATAGAGGTAATTTCTATCCAAGATTGAGGTAAAGGTATTTGTAAGAGTGCAAATATATGTATATGCATATTTTTATATGGTTATATGCATATTGATTTTTAGTTGTTAAGCATGTGTTTGGTTTTCCCTCATGCACAGGACATAAATGGATTGTCAAAGTTAACAAAGAGATAGAGCCCAAGGAATCAAAGGTCAAGCTGGCTCTAGGAAGAGGTGATGATAAATGTACATGTAATTTTCATGGGTTTGAATTGAAATAAAGGATTTAGATTTGTTTTTTATTATGTATTTTGAATTGGGTGTAGCTCAAGCGGTTTCAAGGTCTATAAAGCAAAGTTTAATTTTTCACAAACGGCATTTGATTTTCATTTTCAAGTTATCATAGCCATGATATAAGGAAAAGCTTTAAATTGAACAAGTTTTAAAAGTCATGCATGTAGCCTCCTTATTGTAATTGGAGGGCATTCTAGTTATACTGAGGGGTGTTACACATCTAAAGGGATAAAATCCATTGGGTGCAAGTCGGTCTTCAAAAAGAACACTGACTTGGATGGTAATATAGTTACCTGTAAAGCTAGATTGATAGCTAAAGGATATTGTCAAAGTCAAGGAATTGACTATGATGAGACCTTTTTGCTAGTAACTATGCTTAAATCCATTAGAATACTCCTACCCATTACTGCTCATGATGATTATGAATTTTAGCAAATGGATATGGAAACAACCTTTCTTAATAGAAATCTAACTAATGATATATATGAGACACAATATGAGGAGTCACATCATGTGGTGACAATAAGGTATGCAAATTACAAAGATCCTTTTATGAATTGAAGCAAGCATCCAAGAGTTGGAAAATTCGATTTAAAGACATATTCAAAGAGTTTGATTTCTCATAAAATATTGATAAACTTTGTGTTTACAAGAAGTTTAATATGAGTGCTGTCATATCTCTGTTATACGTAGATGACATATTACTTGTATAAAACAATGTCTCGATTCTTCAATCAGTCAAAATTTGGCTCTCTAAGAATTTCTCTATGAAAGTTCTTGAGCAGCGACCTTGTAATTGCTATAAGTTAGGGCCTAGAGCTGAGTTGTACTACATGAAGGTTTTGGTGAGGGTTATATATGTGTTATATGTAATGCATATGATACTTGGAGGGTCAAACATATGAGATAAAAAAAAAGTGGATAGGAAACATTGACTTGGGCGGCAGATTCTTCTTTTTAGGGTAATCTGCCCACTTTTTCTTCGTAATCACTTTCTCTTCCCTTTCTTTCCATTTCTTCATCTTTCTTTCAAATTCCAACCACAAGACAAACTTTTGTGATCAATGGTAAGTTCATTAATCTCTATTGAATTGCTAAAAACGGATTGAAGATTGATTGATTGGTTGTGAAGCTAGCAACAATTTTTCTACTTAGAATGTTGTTTTTATAGTTGAAATTTGGGTTATATTTTCGTGGATCTAAAGGATGAATTTTGAAAAGTTTTAAACATAAAAGTTGTAGATCTATGTCTTGTTTATATGCCTTAAAATAGTTTTGAGTGATTTAGTGTGAATTAAGTGGTATCATCAAAGAAGTGATACTGGTTTCATAGGATACTCCAACAGATTTTAGTATGGTTTTTATTTATTTTCTCCCTGTTATAGGTTATTCCGTGGAAGCTTAAAGCATAAAAATTGTAGATTTACATGTGCTTTAGTTGTATACCAAATTTTGTATTTATAGTCCTTGCATAGATTGAGTTATTGTGTAAAGAAGTATGACTGTTCCTTTGATTGGAGCTGTTTACTGTGTATCAGTGTTGCGCTAGTTCCTTGGTCCATATTTTTGAGCTACATATGGACCAAATTAATCAAAGTGGTTTTAGTTCAATGTCTTATCTAAACCCCTATAGAAGTTTCACCTCAATATATTATATAACTTGTGAGTTATGCTCATAAAAATTGGGACTGGTCTGTTTGACATCCTGAGCTAGACTAGTTATGTCCTCTAATATTTGAGAATCTTAAAGGCCGAAGTGAGGGAAGTAGTAAGCATGAAATATGCTTCATATTAATTATTCTATATGCCTAAAAATTTTGACAATATTATATCCTACACGTTGTAAGATATGATTTTTTAAATGTGGCATTTCAAAACTGTCTAGGGGCATATTTCAAAACAACATTTGAAATTACACCAAATATTGTATAATGATCCAAATAAGCTGAAATTTTAGTATGTTATAATATTATATATTAACTTAAATTAGAAATAAGAATTATGCTAATTGAACATATATAAAAGAAGTTATAGGTTGAACAGTTCGATTAGATCACACAACCACCCAAGAGAAACTTTAGTTGTTTGTTTAAAAACATTTTAAGAAAAAGTATTCTAGTATTGTACTAATCAATTTTACTTTCAAAAAGGGATTACAATAAATTAAAGAAACTATTCCAAAAAGAAGGAGAATTAGCTTTGGTTGAAGTTAGATGCTATGGAGGTTACCATTTCATTTAAGGTCTGTGCATATTGACCTTGAAATGTAAATTGTATATTTGATATCTTGTATGTTTTGAATGTAGAGTGCTTTGATTGCTTAAGTTGAATATAATGAACCTATAGCTTTTAATTGATGAATATGCAAGCCATGGATGATGAACCTATGTGTTTATTATGATGAACCAACGACTTAATTATGATATACATGTGAGTTAATTGTGTTGTACCTACTAGTAACGAACCTGGAAATTCATTATAATGAACCTGAAAGTGTTAAACAATGAACCTGTAAGTTATGAAGGATGAATCTGAAATGTTTGTTGTATGTTGGTGCCATTTGGGTGAACCACAGGGTGCTTGTGATGTGATTTATATGAGATAGGTTGAGTCATACCATACTAATGTTTGTTGTGTTATCCTTGAAATAACATGAGATGATATGAAAATGTTAAAATGAACCATATGTTGAGATGATTAACCTAAATCATGAGATATATATTGAGTTATGTCAAGATCTAATATTTTGAGTTATATTATATTATATTATATTATATATATATATATTTGTGATACTTTTAAAATAATTTGTTCAGGTGAATTATGTGATAATATTGATCATAGTGCTATTGAAATTGTGATAATTATATCGTGACAATATAAAACAAGTGGAATAAGATGGAAGATCTTATCAATGGAGAAATAGACAACGCCCAATTACTCTAACTAGGGCTAGAGCTAGGAGAGATGGCATGCCATTAAGGGAGCTTTGGAATGATTTAGGCCCGGAGTTGGCCATTATGGGAGATGACCCATGCATTGAGGAGCTATGCTCGGTGTTGCACCCTTAGAAATCTTGTGATGATCTTTTCTCAGGCGGAGTTCCTGAGATGGCTTGGAGTAGCCAATGATTCCTATATCCATTTTAGTCCAATTTAGAGTATATGGGCGAGATGATCATGCATCTATGGCAAGGGTAAGTATGGAGGTAAGGTTATGATAATGATATAAAGTGTTATGATATGTATATGAGGAGTAAACGTGTGCATGTGGATATGTTAAGTTTTAATAATATAGTAGGCATAATAGTATGTACAGGGCTCCATGAGAAGTGATATATGTAATGTGATATATACATATGTTGAGCCCTCAATATGTAATTATATTATATTTGTGCAATGCCTAAATGTTGCAAGAAAAATTACTAGGGTATGGTTATTAGTTGTTAAGTGTGCATGACATGTTTGAGATGTAAGTATTATTATGGAGGACAAAACGGAAATACGAAATACAGGCATGTTGGGTATTATTGTATATGGGTGTTTAGAATTATGTATTTTATTTTTTATGTGATATGTTATTATTTGCATCTTTTCTTGATGATGTCATATAATCATGGCGGATTTGAAAGTACATATGCACCATTAAGTAGAAATTGCTTAGTGTGTAAAGCCTAGGGAGTCAAAAGTCAAGCCGACACTTAGAGAATGATGATACATGCATGATGTCGAATTTTAGTTGTGCTTTATAAAAGAGATGTCGAGTTGTATTTCTATTTTTTTTTAATAAAAGACATATACATATTTGAGATGAATATAGATTGTAAATTTTAAGATTGTAAATATTATGTTTTTCATTTTCATACGTGTTTTGGTTTCTAAAAATTAAAGTCATTATGGCCATGATGCAAAAATAGTTTTTTTTTTTAAATTATTGGTTTTTTTTTTTAGTAAAGATGGGTAACATTATCTCATATAATTGGATATTTTCTAGTTGTATAGGAAGATGCTATTATTGCAGAAAATCACAAAACATATTTTCATCCCAAAAAAATCATTGAACTATAATTTTATTTCACTAAAATCACGTCCAGCCAATTTTCAAATGTCACTAGAAATCTGATGTGGCAACTAATATGTCACTCAAAAATCCAACATGACAACTGACGTATTACCATAAATCTAACGTGGTAGCTGACATGTCATATGAAATCGGCTTGAAGTGATTATAGTAAAATGAAAATATAGTCAGTGACTTTTTTTAGGATAAAAAAAGAGCTTTGTGATTTTACTACAATAAGGCCAAATTTGAGTGACCATAGATGAAATTAATCCATTAAAGAGGTTGCTTAGTCTTTCTCTATGATGCCCTACTTATATAATAGGACTATGCCTATTATATCAACTTATAACAAGAACAATCTCATTCTATAGATAGAATGCCACTATTTATGCTTCTTATGTCTGATTAATTATCATAATGGCTTATATTATTTATTTCACACATCATATACATTAGCATATAGTTTATGGCTGTAAGCCCCATGCATGCATAAAACTATAACATAACTACGTCATATACAAGCCACAAATATAGCCCTCATATGCAAGAATATATAAAATACAAAACATGATAGATAGACCCGTAAATCGGGTCACAATGTCCTCTCTCAATATAGGCTCTAGCTAGCTTCCCTTTATCAACTTTTGCTACTTACAAGCTCTTTAACCTGTGTAAGAAAAACTCATGCTAAGCTATCTCTAGCTTAATGGTACATATAGGCATTGAGATTTTCCCATGCATTCATATAAAATACAACATAATCATAAATGGCATCATATCTCATTACATGTGAACATTTTATCCTATTGAGGTAAAATAAAGAAATGTAGTCTAATATTTATGTCATATTACATGCCCTTAATTATACATATATCATATAAAACTCATTCATTAACTATTTCCCTAATGCATGGAATACATTACATATTTCATACCATTTATCCTGGTCATTTATGACTTTCTACTTTTCAACTTGTTTATCTTATTTACTTTCTTTCAATTAATCTTCTTCAATAAATAAACCCAAGCCTTATTTCCAAATTGTCTGGATATAGGGTACAAAGTATGTGAGCTAGTCATTCTACTCATCCAATATAATATGTATGTTCATTCGAGCTCACTCAAGTCAAGCATTGTAACACCCCTTCGTGTAACTATAATCCCTTCCAATTACACCAAGGAGGCTACATCTATACATATATTTTATGAAAATGCCCTTTATATGTCATGTAGTCATATGTTTCAATTCAGCCTTATTTTAGCAGATGTTGAAGGGTTTTGAGGATGAATCATATTCATAAAATGTAGCGGAAAATAAAATTTTTCAAAACCCGAATCATAAGATTCTACTTGTGCCACTAAAACTAATTCAACAAAATCATAGTTAGAAATTATACCTATGATTTCTTGAACCAATTCTTCAAATTTCCTTATTGTTGGGTTGTAGCAAACAACAACAATCCAATCCTGAATTGCTTCCAATGATAATCTATGCATAAATTGAAAAAAGAAACCACAAAGGTAATGGCTTGAACACACACAATGTGCTAGCATTGTATATGTTCTTTGACAGAAATTTTAAGAAAATTAACTATTAATTTTCTATAGTGACTCATCAGTTTTTCTGATGAAAAATACTATTTATAGGTGTTTCCAAAAACCATAGGCTTGGAAAAATTATCAAAATAGGTTTAGGGGCTAATTTAGCATTTTATGCCAAATTGGCTAAAATTTGGCCAATTCTACTAGCACCTATGTGCTGGGCTTGCCCAGTATGCAGGCATTGGGTTGCCATTGGCCTGCGACTTCCTCCAAGCAATTTTTTCAGATTTTTCCCGTGATCCTATCACAATCTGACCCTAAATAATTCTCTCATATTTTTGGATCCCATCTAAAGTCCATTTTACTCATTCTTCACACCTCCAACACATGTGATCCATTAGGTTCCCCCTTATGTTGGCCACCTGAATTAACAATTAATTCGAGCAAGTTAGAAGCGGTATCTAGCAACACATTATGACCCCTAATTGATTGGAAAGTTAATGGTTTGACTACGAACCTTTCCATAGACAATGGTTTGACTATGAAGCTTATTTGTTTAATAATATATGCAATTCGTCCTTCTACCATCCTACACCCAACTTGTTTCAAAACAGGACTATGTGTCAACTCCTGCTAAACTGACTACATCACATCTAGCCCAAGTGATGTTAGATCTTATCCTTGGGACTCATTACTCTATTAGACATATCACTGAAGGCCATCTTCAGGATGCTTCCATTATGGCTAGAGATTGATGAGTAATGATCTCGACAAGAGACCATAAGTATACTCTCCCTTTATCAATAGCGGTGAATCCTATATTGGCTGCCCAATTACCTTCAAATACCTCACGTTATACCTAATCACCACCTTATAAGCAACCTCCATGAGGCAGCAAGGAATGGAGTCAAAGCATTGAATCAATATCCAAGATATTTTTAAGTACCTCAAGTCTAAGGATACTTGCCCCATTACTATAATGAGACTATCATTATCATTTAAATAGATAATCCATATGATCGTCTCATAGAAGGTCACCCAATGTACTTGACTACTCTTAGCAAGCATCCATATGTTAACTTCGAACATCTCATGTTCATAGCTTAGGAGATCTATTACTTCATCCAATCAAGGAGTATAACATGTGCTAGTCTATTCAGATCAATACTGTCTCATCTTGTTGATCCTATTACTAAGGATAATTTAGATATTAACAAAATTACATATGATAGGAATCTCATTGTCATTATCCCATCATTATTTCCTTCATGCTATGCTTCATATCATGGACTTCCATTAATTAGTTTAAGATCTATATCAATTACTATACAAATGAATACTAATATAATGAAAGAATGTCTTTATGAATGTGTACACTAAGTGCTAGAGGCAATTGCCTTTTGGGCACATTTCTAACAACCTCCCACTTGTACTAAAGCCAATTGCCATTGTACATTATGTTATCAGTGGTGTGTATGCCCTAGTGCATTCACAGCTTTTTATATATTAATTATTATACCACAATGGACACATGTATATTTCACATTCATAATAAATAAATATTCAAGTTGTTGATTATGTTATGAATGCAGTAGTTAATTATACTATGAAATATACGACCCTTTAATTATCTACAGAGAATTTATTATCAAGGTGTTGATAATAATGAGTTAAATATCTCTAGTAAAAGATAATTTTAAAAATGTTCATAACCGGTATAGGATAATGAATTGGGCATTCATTGAACCTCTAGGTTATCACATAATTTATTTTGAGGAGGAATCTCATTCTCCATGATATAATGATATCTAAATAAATCAGTGGGTTCTTAAAGAGTTAAGAGTACCGAACAGTGACGCCTGATAATAACTGCACAGATAGTGCTAGATGTCAACAGTTATTATCTTGGTCATAATATATGAGTCTTATGTGACTCGAAGTCCTTTGACTTGAGGTGTCAAGACTGTCCTTTCATGGGTAACT
>CATIWF010055089.1:0-16459 GCA_949630135.1 Balakata baccata
ATCATAGGAATTTATTTGGAATTTTTAAAGCATTTATTGAATTAATAGGAATTTTTGAGTAGAAAAAAATAGATTTTTGGAGAAAAAGGAAAAATGAAAGTAAAAGGAGAAAAATAGTTTGGAGGATGAAAAATAAGAAAAAAAATATGAATGAAATGTTTACAAAAAAAAATAAATATATATTGGAAAATTTTTGGTCACACCGGAAAGCGTATTGGATGACCGAAATTTTGAATTATGCGTCAAACAAGTGTAACGAGAAAATATAATATCGATATGAGAGAGCGGGAAGTAGTTGAGAGTTTTATTTTCAAGAGAAAATATATTAAAAATGACTTTGTAGTTAATCAGAAATTATTGTTGTTTAGGCGCAGTTACGAGACCGGCGCCAAAGGAAGACCGAGGAAAAGAGTCGGCAGATATCTGCACATGAAAGTTGAGGTCTGTACAGTAATTTATAATTTTAGCCATTAAATGTTTAAAATATGATTTTAATGAAGTTTTTATTTAAATGAGTTTATATGATAAAATAGTTTGAAATATTATGAAATACATATTTGACAAGAATTTGATATTTTAGCTCATATATTAGCATAAACGACAATCTAGGGAGTTATTGACATATCAATAGGGTTATTGGCCCGGTAGGTTTCCTGTGACCATGTATTATACTTTACGGCCCGGTGGGTTTCCTGTGGTCGTATGATACATATATTCGGTTCGGTGGATTTCCTGGAACCATGTGATAAAATTTATTCACATATTTTTTCTGATCCGGTGGGTTTTCTGGGATCATAAAATAATATGTACCCCTCGTTTCCCTGTGATTAGTTTATGATGATTTAGTATATGAGCATGACAAGAGATTTTTATGAATTTATGATATTGATGAAAAACTTTATATTTGATATTTTATATAAATGACTACTATTATAAATTACTGTACCACTGAGTTGTATAACTCAGCGTGTGAGTTTATTTTTCTCTCGCGCATGTTTAAAGTGAAGATAAAGAGACAAGCATTATAGATATAAAGTCGCTAATAGTGGACCCCACAATATGGAGCCAAGCAGTAGCAGTAACCATTCCGAGCGGGTTGGCTTTTCTTTTGTATTTTATTATTATGATATTAGTATTGTAAAAAAAAATTAAATTAAATTCTCATATACAAGGGAATATAGACATAGAGCGGGTTTAGAATTATATATTCTTGTTTTATATTTTATTCTACTAAAAAGAAAAATGTCATAGTATTTTATATTATTTACAAATGTTTTGATATTTGGTTTTGTAAACTGTAACACTACTTATCAGTCTGGTATACGATGGTGTATATGGAAGGATAAAGAGTGTTACATAATAATCTTCTCATAATATATATTAATAATAAAAATATAAATATTTAAATATATATTTTTTAAACAGTGTAAATAATTTTATAAAGAATTAAATTAATACATAGTCATATGCTGACAATAAAATGCATAATTCAAATCAATATAATCATATATAAAAATATTCTCAAAATAATATAATATAATACAATACTTATATTTATATTATTAATTTAATAAAAAATTCAATTAATTAATTTGTAAAATTAAAGTAGAAAATAATATATAATAAACTATTTATAGTATATATTTGTTTTTCAATTAAAATTGACAGAAATCAAATGATTTCAAAAGTTATTTATTTTAAAAAATTCATCATAATATTGACTATACACATAAATATTTATAGAATGATATAGATAATTTTACAAATAGTTAATTCATATACAATAAATGTCAAATTATTGATAAATAAAAGACAAATGATCTTTGGAGATAGGTTTAACGGTGAAAGCTTAAAACACATATTCAGTTGCTTGTGTTCAAATCCCAATATGTGCAAAATTCCAACCTCTTTTAGTGATTTTCACATTTTACCGAACCGGACATACCACCCAAAACTGGCTGGATCAGTCAATTCACGATTGAACTGCTCAGTTTGCCAGTTTTGGCCATGGATTGAAGATCTTCCGATTTCTTTTTTAAAAACCAACTGACCTAAGGTCCGATTTTTCTGGTTGAATCGGCTAAACCAGTCCACTTTTTATAATCATACTTCAATATCTATTTTTTTCAATTAATGAAAACTAAAATATATATTTTTTTTCTTTTCTTTCTTTCTTCTTAATTATTTTATTGAAGTCAGATTGCTCTGGAAATGTTAAAAGGGTTAAATTGAATAGAAATTAAGTGTGTTAGTGGCATTAGAGCATATTTCATTATTTGAGTTATGTTTTTTATTTTAGAGAGTTTATAAAAAATTTTTTAATAAATTTTCTATTTCTAAAATTTAGAGTAAAGACTACAAGTGAGTTTGAATTTTATATATAGAGAGTCAAATTTCAATTTTTATTCTAATTGTAATTAATGCATTTTTACTTTCTATACATATTCTATATTTTATTGGTATTTTTCTTTTATCTTTCTTTATAATAAAAATAATTTATTTATTTTTTTGATAAATATTAATTTATAAAGAATAAAATAAAATAAAAAATAAAAATATATTTATAAAGTAATTTTTATTTTTTATATTTAAAGATATTTTAAAATATTTTTTATTCTAATAAAAATACTTTTTAAAATAAAAAATTCTATTGTAAATGCTGTTTGTAAAGAGACCTATTTGTAAAATAAGAAAGTACTATTAAAAGTATAGATTCTCTCAACAAATCTCTAGTTTAAGACCCTATAAGAAAAAAAAAAAAAGTGAGAATCCATTGTATCTTTTAGACAAGTGTGAACCCAAAAAAAATACTTCTTTTTTTAAAAAATTTTTTAAATGATATATTTATGTGCTTTATTAATCTTTTGATGAAAAAAAATTAATAGATAAATAAAAATTGCATCCAAATCCATAGATGAATAAGATGGAGTGACCACTTTTCCTTTAGCATGATAATTAATTAATCAAGGGTACCTAACTATAATCTATCTTCCTTCTTTTATTTTTAGAAATATATTATAAAATCTCTAAAAATTGATTTAATATACTCTATAATTTTTATATTAATTTTTTTCATTATATATAAATAAAATATCAAATTTATCATTTTTTTGAAATTATTTCTCCATATATCTCATTACTATTAAATCCATTAAAATCCAATTTATACTCAATTGTTAGGTTTGGACTCATATTTTGGACTCAAGCATTACCCAAAAATATATATTTTAATTGAGTTTGAAGAAAATTTTAGTATCATCAACTTGATACTAAAAATATCAAATTTGTCAATTTTTTAATATTGTATTTTTTAAATTAACAAACTATCAAATTTATATAAAAAAAAAGTATTTTAGATATTTTTTAGTTAATAGTTAAAAATAAATAAATGAACTAACTAGTATATTTTACTAAATCTAAGAGATTTTATAATGTATTTTTAAAAATAAAATAACTAAATATGATAAATGTAATTTTTTTTTTTTTTGGCTAAACAACGAAAAATAATTGGGAACGGAAAACACTATTTAAAACGACGCGTTTTGATACAGCATCGTTGATGATAACTTGACATAGCCCAAAACGTTGTCGTTTCAGTTCTCCTCTGTGGTTTTTCTTCTTACTCGAGGCATCTATCTTCAGCCTCCTCTGTCTCCATAATTTCCAAGGAAAATTACAGGAAACCAGAGAAAAAACAGATGCCTGGCGGTTGCTGCATTAGAGCTCTGTGGATCCTGAACAATCTCGATGCAGTCGTTTTCTCCAGGTACTTCTAGAAAATCGAAATCATCTCTTCTAAGTATTCATTTTTTAGTCATCTCTTGGTTTAAGTTATTGAAATCTCTGCTAAGTTTTGTTCATGTTGATTGATTTTCATTCTATGAATGCTTACCCTGAATTTAGCCTGTTTGATTTGGGCGATTTTCTTTTTCTTGATTTCTTATTTTTATTTACTCTTTAAATAAATATCAGGAGGTTTCCGGTGGTCGAAAGACATTGGCGGGCTGCTTGCAAGAGAGAAAATGAGAGCTCAAATGAGGATCCTGTTAAATACAGTGTTTTGCCCATTCTTCCAAATGATTCAGAGCTAGGCGCTGCATTTATAGAGAGGAAGAAAAGGTTGGTTTAACTTGCTCCATTTTTAAAAAAATTTTTTGCAATCGCAATATAATGACTGTTGGAAAAATACTGAAGTAGTCTTTTGTTATTTTAGAATAAGTCCTTTGAACTTATACTGTACCTTGCCGATTTTTCAATATTAACATGGAAGAAACAGTTCTATGTTGATTATCTTTGTTATTTTGTTTTTTTCCTTAACTTTTAATGTTATCTCCTTAATTTGATTGTAGTTTTAATACATAGTTAATTGTGGGGATATCTTGTTAGGCTGCTTTAATCAGTTATGATTATTGGTTTTGCATTACTTTGTAGAGAGGGTTCAACACGTGGGTATGGAATACGCGTTACACAATCAGCTGAAGGTTCAGATTCCTGGGTTGATGACCCCATTATGCGCCATGTTATAAGCCTTCGTATAGGCACGGATGAGGAAGGAGAGAGTCATCTGCTGTGGCCTTTAATTTTGCATGTAAGGGGCCCTTATTGCATCCTTATTTTGCCTTTGGTTGAACCAAGGCATTTAAACACATATTCAAGGTTATGTAGAAGATCTGATTGTGGAAATGCTGTTGGAGTGGATGAAAGCATATCTCCTATCCTGCTTGATCTTCCATCCATCACAGGGTATGGTAAGTTGTGATATCAGTTCAAAAATAGCATCACATAAGAACATCTCTTGAAACAGTTTTGTCTCTCTTTTGAAGTTGTCTTATATTTTGCCTATTGCCTTCAACTTTAAATTCATTTTCGAATGATGTCTTAAATATGGCTGCATTAAATGCTGTTAAGATCTTCAAGGCAATTTTTTAGTGTATAAAGATCATAGGAGAAATAATAACTAAGGAAAGTTTTTGTAGATTTATATCTTGTCAGGCACTGGCAGGTTGGGAAACAATGTTTCATTTGGAAATTGCCTGTTGTTAATGGTAATGAGCATGGGACTAAATTATAAGAATGTGGAAAATGTTTCAGAATTTATCCTCATTGGGTATGGACACACAAACAGTACTGAGTTGCTGGCAATCCCTCAAGGATGACTGGTGTTGGCTGGCCACAAGAGCTCCCTAACTTACTCTTTCTATACTTCCTTCTGTCCCATTACCATTGCTAGTCATCATCTAGCATCTACGCTCATGAGACTTTTATATCACAAAAATTTTGGGTTTAAATTACTACTTCATTGTGTTACAGGGCATTCATGGTGGCAATTGCTATTGGTGACATAATTACTGGAGATATGGTGGATCCAGAAGTAGTTGTTAGTGCATCACCATCCGTGGGAGGATTGTTGGATTCCTTAACTGGAAACTTAGGGATAACAGGTATTTCCTCTAGAGCTAAACCTGTGGCTGCACCAGTTGCATCTGCCACACCATCTAGCACCGTTACAATTGGAGCTGTTGCATCGGATGCTCCTAAAGTTGGTTCAAGGCCTTTGGATAAAGAAGCACTTCGAAATTTCATAAATGGTGCAATGCCCTTTGGTTGGTACTCTTATGATGGCTTCTTTTGTTTCAATATAATTGAACGTTTAATTTGTAGACCAATGTGTACATGCCTAATCCTACTATCAATTTTACATGCATTTACTTGTTTTTAACAGGTACTCCCCTGGATCTCAACTACACCAATATTTTCGCTATCAAGTTTAATGGTTTTTCTTCATCAGATCTTCCTCCTGCAGACCTCAAACAGCCATCATGGAAGCCATATCTTTTCAAGGGAAAGCAAAGAATATTATTCACAATTCACGAGACTGTTCATGCTGCCATGTATGATAGAGATGAGATCTCAGATACTATATCTGTCTCAGGCCAAATAAACTGTCGAGCAGAATTGGAAGGGTTGCCTGATGTATCACTCCCTTTGACAGGGTTGAACAGGGCTCATGTTGAAGTTTTATCCTTCCATCCTTGTGCTCAAATTCCAGAACAAACTGTGGATAAGCAGGCTATGATGTTTTCGCCACCGTTGGGCAATTTTGTTTTGGTGCGTTATCAGGCAAATTGTGCCTTTGGTCCCCCTGTAGTGGGATTTTACCAGTTGTCAATGGTCTCTGAAGACGAAGGTGCTTTTTTGTTCAAGTTGCGCATAATGGAAGGTTGTAAGTCGCCTTTGACAATGGAGCTCTGTAATGTGACTATGCCTTTTCCAAGGAGAAAGGTTGTAGCTTTTGAAGGGAACCCTTCTATTGGAACAGTTTCAACCTCAGACTACTCGGTTGAGTGGAAAATTATTCAAAGTGGTAGGAGCCTCTCTGGGAAAAGTATTGAAGCAACATTTCCTGGGACAGTTCGATTTGCACCGTGGCAAATGCAAAGATCACCTTTCTCTAAATTTGGCTCTGGAACAATGAGTGATGGAGATAGTGATGTTGAGACAGAGAGCACAAACAACGTGATAAATGTGGAGGAATTCTTAATGGAGAAAATGAACAAGGATCTTCCTCCAGTTGATCTAGAGGAGCCATTTTGCTGGCAGGCATATAATTATGCCAAAGTATGTGCTTTGTCTCCGTTATTGTCTTTGGTCCATTTCTTGCATTGCAGTTGACAGCATTTGAATTCATTCATAAATTGTACCACTTCCAACATTATGTCATGGTTCATCTTGTCAATTTTAACTTGCTTGACTGAAAAAAAAATGTTAAAGAAGCAACCACTTAAGTAAGAGTACCAGAATTTTGTGTTTGACATGTCATTCATTTTCAGTGTGTACTGCTGTTGCCTGTCCTAGTTGGTTATGAACAATGTCAAAATGTCGGAAATATGAAGTGTTTGAACGGTTGAACTTCAGAATTAGTATTAAAATACTTCTAACTTTCATCACAGGTATCTTTCAAGATTAATGGGGCTTCTTTATCTGGAATGTCAATTGATCCTAAATCTGTGAGTTTTTTTTGGCCTTACTCTGTTCTATTAGATAATGGCAGTGATCTTGCACAATATAGCACTTTTGCATATAAAAGTACTCTCTCTGCATAGCATACTATTATTTCATGTATGCATCCATAGTCATCAATCATTATCAATTCAGAGATCGTGTTGCATTTGTAGAGTAAAAACTGAAGTATTCTGACTTCTTGTGCAAAAATAGATTATAATTATAGAACAAGAACCTTTTCTTTTAACAACTGAATAATAACCTTTTTTCTCTGTTCATCAAAGAGATTAAATTATTAGTAAACATATAAAATATTATTGGATTAAATTATTAGTAAGCATATAAAATATTCTTTTTCACATTTATTTGCTAACTTTCTTACATACCATTCGGAACTTAGGTGAGCATCTATCCAGCTGTTAAAGCGCCTGTGGAGTTAGCGACTCAGGTAAACATCTTCAGAATCCTACTGTTTAAAATTTGGAAGCATGGAGACAAAAACTATTAGCAACTGAGATATGGCTTTAGCTTTCTGGTTGTTTTGAGTTTTTGCTGTATTCAGTTTTGACAATAATAATCTTTATATACTTTTGAAACTGTATTGTGATCTTAAAGTTGCTATGGAAGGAAAAATGAGCTCCTTATATCTTTGTCATTTTGTTTTTTTTATTTCTGGCTTTGGACGATTTTTTTCTTCTTCATTTGGTTGGTTAATGTCAATTTTATTATCTATTTTGTTTAAGCCTCAAAGTTATGGGCCCTTGTGAAATAAATTGACCTCGTCCAAGCCCATGTAAGCACCCTATAAATTTTCTGGACATAGACATTGATTATTTCCACTTAGACCTAGCCAAAACCAAATGAAACCCATATATTTTACGAGCAGGTTTAATTAAGCCTGTCCCTGCTGACTTGGAAATTATGTTAAATCAATTCATTCTCATTGGGCTGAACCTGGACAGAAATAGAGGTGCGAATATTAGGGCTTGTGCATAGGAAATTGCTCAGGCTCAAATAGAACCCAGCCCGCTCCCCAAGAAGAAGCATGAAGTTTCTCCAGAATAGTTATTCATATGGCTTTTTGTTTCTTTTTCCAATTGCATTGACTATTAAATCTTTAAGCAGAAATCTAGAACTTTTAAACCCATTTCTTCAACTGTATTTGTTCTGGTTGGTTGCAACAGGTTACTTCTGGGGATTACATATTGTGGAATACATTGGGGAAGTGTCCATCAGCAGCAACTTCTTAAGCATCAAGGATTCTACGGTAATGATATGGTGCAATAATCATATGATCTTACAAGAAAGATGTGTGATGCTTTCTAGACAATCACACCATCCACGCATGCTTTTAAGTTCTACACATTCTGGCTGGCAGTTACATTTACATATTGACATCGGCATACTTGCTATACTTTGTTGAGCTTCCTTTTATTTATTTGTTTTTTGGCATGGGAGCGAGAATTGGGATTGAAAAGAGGTTGGTTGTGTAAAAGTACTTTTTGCGTATGTTGTAAATTTCTAGAACATACATATTTAGGAACTAAATCATAATCATAATGTCTTTCAGCCGGATTTACTGGGAGAATGTGCAGCATTTTTATGTCTGTGTTCTGAATTACTGTGTTTGGTATTACCAATGTTGTAATTGCATCTGCTTTAAGGGGTACAATTGACAGAATGTTGAATGTAGTGAATTCTTCAACTAGAATTCCGAAATTCTTGAAATTCCTGTTCAGATATGCGCTTGTTTACTTCATAGGTGATTCAGTTCGCGGAGAAATAAAATGGCGGAGTGTACTTTTTCCGTGCTTAAAAGAATGACATGCCATGAATCAGACAACAATGGCAGTAGGGGCTGGAACGCAAAGGCTTGAATTGGTTGTCACGTCTTTTCATTCTTCTAGTAAGAAATATATGAAAATTTGAACTGAACATTGAACTAATGAATTTTCCTGGTGAGATATTTCGTGGAAATTTTGTACTTCATAAAGTTGTTGCATATCCTAAGTTTTGAAGATTGCCAGCTGTGCATCCAAGTTCTTACAACTAGCAAATGCAATTGCAATACACTTGTGGGATTGTTTTTCCATTGAAATGATTAATGTGTATGAGGCTTGACTTGCCCTTCATGCCTAACAGAAAGACAGCATTCTCTTATTTTCTTTTCCATATATATTTACAGTAAGGAAGCAAAACCTGATAAACTGAATCCTATCTATTTCTTGAAAAGAAAAGAAAAAGAAAAACCCTATTCTTTGTTTTTCCAGTCAATTTATGTCAATGGAAAGGCTTAATTTGTTTAGAATCTAATTAATTATAGAGTAGTAATTTTCTTCTTTCTCTAATTATTCATCACTTGTTTCCTTGTCAAATTTCTATTATTTTCTTCTCAGATTATTCTTCTAATGACTGTCTTGATGAACGGTAGAGATCATATGGAGCCCATAGATGATCAATTATGCATGGCTTCCTAGAATCTAACCTCAGCCATGGCTTACCCTTTCCACTCCAATGCAGAAGACTAATTGGACCAGGGTGCAAATTCCTACATTTGCCTTCAAAATTATCACCACCTAGCCCATGTTGGTTCCACCTGTGATCCACAGCCTTTATGTTACCTGCTAAAACAAGCAAAAATGGTGGCAATGACCCCAATTGGTATATCCTCTTTTCTTTCTGAACTAACATCCATTCCGCAACCTTCTTTGTGTATTCTCCTTCTCTCCATTTTTCTATATCTACTACCATCACTCCTGTGTTAAAATAGCAAGCTTTTCTTCCTTCAAATGTCTTTGCCAATTCTTGATCCGACCAAAATGCTTCTGTGAAATATTTACTGAAATTTGCATGGCAATATTCCGGTGCTGCCACCAACTTTTCCTCCATATCCACACTCCATAGCTTTGCAATATCATCAACAACAATAATGTCTGAATCCAAGTAAATCACTCGTTTAACTTGAATTGGTATAATATCAGCAAGATAGATTCTTGCATAATTTAATGGCTGATCAAGAGCTTGTCGTATAGACTTGGAAATCTTTCCTCGAACCCGGTTTGAATCGAACTGATAAACCTTGAAGTTCAAGAAAGGAAAGCTTGAGTTGATGCTTGAATAGAGCCGAGGTTCATAATGAGCAGAAAGAAAATGGAATGATAAGTTTTCAGAGCAGGTGGAGTGTTGAAGAATTGAGAGCAATGCTGCCATTGTACCACGGAGATAATTTATGTCTAAGGTCATGGCCACATGTATAACATCACTCTCCTTTAAGCTACACCCCTCCCCGTTGCGAAAAGAAGGCGCTTCCCGGAAAATGGGAAGCTCCGGTGGGGAGAGTTTTTTGGTAACCGTGCTGACGCGAATGCCAGCCACCACGGTGGAGAAAGGGTGGAGGAGAGACAGGAGGCCAAGGAGGAGAATATGGGAAGAGGAGCTCCAAAGCAAGGCCATCCTGCCTTTTATTTAGGGTTTTAGGACTTAGAAAATGTCAAACAATCATGAGAAGAGCTTGGAAAAGATTATGCTAAAACAAATTAAGAATAAAAAGGAAAGATTTGAAAATTAGACTAGAAGGTCGGTAAAATTGTGAGGAAGTGAAAGAAGGTCGGATTATCCACTCTTAAAAAATTTTAATTTATTGTTGAAGACTCAAAAAAATGGCAAAAATAATAAATTTACAACAAAAATAACCATCAAATAATTAACAAAAGAATAAACTAATTCAGAAATATTCTAATTTAGATTTTACTTTGTTTTATCTTAATGATTTTTTTGACATTGTAGCCTTTGGTTATATATTGGGAATTGAAATTTTGGTTTTGATGAATGGTTATTATTTACTATTATTATAAGAAAATCCCTTTAATTAATTCTCTTTATCAACTTACATTTTCTAATAGATTTTCCTTAAATCTAATTTGAAAGCTTAACAAATCTTTACTTTCAGTTTCAAGGACGTACATCCTTTTCCTTCATGCATCATAAAAAGGTCTTTTTATTTTTTTGGTCTTAGGCATCTAATCTAAACTATGCCGAGTAAGTTTATTTAGAGGATAAAATGTTCCTCTCAAGTTTTAAAAATGATGTATACATGAGGATCGATTTCGAGACCTCTAGTTTGAAAGAACTTTTACCATCTCATTTTACCTTTAAAATGTTATAAGTTATAGTCTAGTGGTATTAATTTGGTGACCAAAACTGTAAGATCTTAAGTTCGAATCTTCAACTATATATATATAATTACTATTTAATTAGTATTTTGTATATTTTTAACAACAAATGACTTTATTTAATGAAGAAATTTCACCGAAAATCAATTGCGAAAGTTTTTTTCAAATTTATTGATGGTTTTTTCGTTTTTCCATTGCAACAATTTTTATTTTTTTTCTTCTTTTTTTTTTCAAATATGAAAATCACTTTGTATTTAGTACAAATTTTTCGTTAAATTGAGAAAGAAAATGACATTTTTTATCTTTTAAATATAAATTAAGAATTTTATTAACTTGTATGACTATTACTTATTCTTATACATGCATTTGTTTATTTTTAATTATTATTTAATTAACTTAATTACTTAAAAAAATATATAAATTTATATTTAATTAACTTAATTATCAAAATAAACATTTGGTAAATCTTAATTATCAAAGGAAATATGTAAACTTAATTAACTTAATTAAGATTATTTACCTTGGTAAATATTATAGATTTTTGATAATTTTTAGTTGAGAGATTGAATAGATGTAGGATAAACTTTAGATAAACTTCAAGTAAATCTTAAGTAAACCTTAGATAATTTGAACTTTCACCAATTTTTCTGTAAATCTTGGATAAATCTTGTATAACTTCAATTTCCATTACTTTTGTTGTAAAACTTAGATAAATTTTCGGTAATCCATGAGTAAATCTTGGATAAACTTTGGATAACTTCAACTTATATTAATTTTCTAGCAAATATTTGATAAAGCTTTGGTATATTTCAAGTAAACCTTAAATAAATTTTTTTACCAAATTTTTGGTAAGTTTTGGGTAAATCTAACATAAATATTGAGTAAACTTTATATAAATTTTGTCTAATTTCAACTTTCATTAGTTTTGTAATAAATTTTGAGGAAACATCAAGTAAATTTTAGTTAACTTCAATTTTTATTAATTTTTTTTTATAAATATTAGGTAAATATTGGATAAATTTTGAATAAATTTATGATAAATCTTGGATAAACCTTGTATAGCTCCAACTTTCTTTAATTTTCTGGTAAATTTTGGATAATATTAGAGAAACCTTATATAAATTTTGGATAAATCTTGTATAATTTCAATTTTTATTATTTTTCCGGAAAACATTGGTTAATCTCAGATAAGACTTTGGTGAATATTGAATTTCGGTATTTTTGTACTATTTTTACACACTTTTGGCATATTTGAATAAACTTTAATGCTTTAAAAAAAAATTTAAAGAAGGATATTTTTATAAATACTTAGCATTTTTTCTATTTTTGTAAAAATCCATTATTTAATTGCTCTTCTAATTATTTGTTCGTTTATGAATTTAGCGTTCAGATTTTTCAAAATTATCTTTAGTAAAAAATGTATACAATGGAACTTAAGTCTTGGCTTCGGGCCAGGTCATTTCTATTAGACTTCGTGAAACCCAGCCCATGCCCAATAACAGTTTTAATTAGATAAAATTTCATACAGTACAGCATTTTTTGTTTTATTTACAGATATATACATATATATATATAATTTTATTTTTTTTTCGTTCATATACAAAATAATTTATTTTGTACCATTTTTTGAGTTTTTGTTATCACAAGAAAGAAAGAGGAGGTATTTCTTGTTCTTCAAGAGCACCAGGCGCGGATTGAAGAGGAAGAGAGGACCGCTGATTGAAGAGATTCCCTATTAAAAAGCTTTGTTGACTGCCGATTGAAGAGGAATATAAATTTTCTATTAAAAGCTTTCCCTATTATCCCTTCCATGGCCACAGTAAAAATTTGTCTCTTTCTTCGTCTCTCCAAGACTTCTCATCATTTCACCGACTTGATGTTGAAGAAGGTGATTATAAAATTGGAATTGATAGGAAGCCTGATTTGCTGGAGAAATAAAATGGCGGCACTAGTTTCTCGAAAGAGAATGCATTTTCTAGTGGATCCCCATTATTGTGGAGGAAGTGGTTTAGATTGTTTATGATTCTGTTGTGCCTCCTACTGTTCGGTTTTCTAAATTTATCAATTTTTACATTTATGATATCTTATTGGTCTCAAGGAGATTTGAAGTTCTATGTTGTTCTGATTGTGGAAGTACTGGAACTCGAGTTTGAGGATTTTGAGATTTTAGATTCTCCACTGAGACGAAATTTTCTACTGCAACGTGTGAGTTTTCAGGGTTATTATTTTTTTTTTGAAACAAGTTTGGATTATTGTATACTTTAGAAAATTGTAATTTGGTCCATTGGAAATTTCGGATATTGTTATTTAATCTATTTTCTTCTTTGTTCTTTTATTCTCAAAATATACCGAAATATATTAAAATATACCTAAAATATCTTTAACGTATATGGGGATATTTTTATGGAATTCTTAAAAATATATCGAAATATTTGTAAGATATACTAAAAGTATTTTTAGAGAATTTTTAATGGTATACTCAAGGTAATTTTGTTCATTGGAAATTTCTGATATTGTTATTTAATCTCTTATTCTTCTTTGTTCTTTTATCCCGAAGATATACTGAAATATCTCAAGATATACCTAAAATATCTCTAAGGTATATTGGGGGTATTTCTATGGAATTCTCAAAGATGTACCGAAATATTCCTAAGGTTTACTCAAAGTATTCTTAGAAAATTTTCAATGGTACACTCAAGGTATTCTCAAAGTATATCCAAAATATTACAAGAGAATTCAAAAGATACACCCAAAGTATATATGAGGTATTCCATTGGAATTTATGGTATCCCTAAGTTATATTCAAGATATTTTCAGAGAATTCTCAAAGTATATTTCAAGAAATTCTCAAGATATTCTCGTGGAATTCTCAATAGTATACCCAAGGTATCTCCAAAATATTTTCAGAAAATTTCTCTTAGGGAATTTCTTGAGAATTCCTAAGGTACACTCGAAGTATACTGGATGTATTCCTAAGAAATTTTCAAGATATACTCAAGGCATACCCAAAGTATTTCAAAATATATATCAAACTGTTTATTTAGAATTTTTGTGAAGTTTTGAGTTTTGATTGAATTCTATTATTTTTCATCTTTTTTTTTAATAATTTAATTTTTATTGTTCTTTTTGTTGTTTTTGGTAAAAATTGAACTAACATATCCCCAAGGTATATCGAAGATATGTCATCTGGACATATTTATGAATGATTTTGAGATTTATGTATTGTTGTAATTTTAGAAAGTTATTTTCGATAAAATTAAAAAACACTTTGAGCGTCGGTAAAAATACAAATAGGTACCCGTTTCTAGATATTTTTGCAATATTCTCTTTTAATTTGAGAAAACTTTCCCAAACTCCTTCTTATCAAATATTTGAGACTAGCTTGTATATGTGTATGTAGTTTTTGCTATAGGTATTAGCTATAGTTATGTATATTTGAGGCTTTTTGTGTAATATAATTATCATTAAAGCTTGAAGAAGATATATATAATTATATGCATATATGGTGATTGAAATATATATACAACGGTTGTTAGCTAACAACTGATGCATGTGATCTAACCATATGATGCGGTTTCACAATCGCTATATAAAATCCTAGAACATATACAACTCAGTCATATGTGACGCTTAAAAACTGCTATATAAAATAAAAAATAACCGCTGCATATGATACTGTTTATACTCGTATTTTCTAGAAATTACCCCAAATAGAGATTGTATTTTTGTCTTGACATAAATTTCCATCCTTTTTCTTTTTTTTTCCAAAACTACGTTTTTCTTTGATTTGGGGAAGAAAGCACAATCATGAGAGGTTCTAGCGCGATTGTGAGGCACTGGGTATGCTGGAATAGGCATCATGCACATGAGGCCCTTACACGCTCATGAGACGCTGGACTGGTACTAAAGTGGTTATTTCAAACAATATCATATAACTATGAGGTAGTATACATATAATATAACAATGAGATAGTATACATAAAGTATAATATAACTATTAGATAATGTACATATAATACACATATAATATGATACAAGTAATGACCTACACAGCGCAATCGCGAGGTGCTGGGCAGGCTGGAATAGGCATCACACATGTGAGCCCCTTGCACGCCTCTGAAGCTCTAGGCTAGAACTAAAAGGCATCGTGCTTGTGATGTCTAAGCACGCGCATGACGCTCATGAAGCTTTTTTTTTTTTTGCAGTATGTTAAAAGTGAAAATGAAAAAAATGTAGCAAAACGATATTTTTAGAAAATTTTGAAATCGGGGATAAAATTTGAAAATCCTTTACAAAATGAGAATTTGTGTTCAAATCCCTTTCAATTTTTACTAGAATCAATCAAATATATTAGAACTGTTATCTTTTTGAAATTTATTATGCAAAGTAGAGGTACTTAAGTTTATAATCTTGAGATTATGAATTTAAATTTTTATCAAGACTAAATTTAAAAAAAAAAATTATTGTGTTTGTTTAAGTGTTTGGATTAATCAATGGGTAAGAAGGGAAATTGTTTTCTTCTATTATATTTTAGGACATATGAATTATTAATTTACCCTAATTAAGTTTAGATGCAAGATAAATTCGATCTATTTTATTTTTCCTCATTAAATTAAATCTAAGTTATATTCTATCCAAATTCCAAACAATGAAAATCATATTTATTTTCTTTTAAATTACATTTAAGCAAACAAATATAAAATAGATTAAAGTAAAAGAAAATAAATCTAATTTACTCTATCTACTTTATTTACCTTCATTAAAGTAAATTAGATTTTCATTGTATCTAAACAATACTCTCATTTACTCTCATTTCCTTTCATCCAAATAAAGCATAAATATTATTTTTATTAAATAGCTAATAATTACCAGTTATCAGCTACCAATTGAAGTTAAAACAAACGAGTATTTATAGCCCAATCTTAATTGATTGGAAAAGATTTGATATTGTCTGAGAAACATATGATCCTACCTACTTCTTTCTATGTATATTTAATTGACTAGAAAACTTAAAATCATAATTCTTTACACAAAGGAGAATTAGCTAATTAATTAATTAAATAGTAGAATGATATTGTAATGCGAGAAATATTAATTGGCAAATATGTATATATATATATATATAAGTATTATTCATGTCACGTTAAGCATACAATCTACTCATAATAATATCAACATTCTAATCATTATATATGTTACTTCTTTTCCTCTTCTCATTAATTAATTGCTCCGAATAGATTCTTGTCTGCCTAGTAAATGGCTATCTTGCCTTTAAGTTTTAGAAA
>CATIWF010055092.1:0-33996 GCA_949630135.1 Balakata baccata
ATCCCAAGTTGAAGCCTGGTCACTTGACTGATCTAAGATCAGCATTGGTGAACAACAGAGCCTTTGCCAATGTTTCCATTGAACAATCTTTTCATAAGTTTCTTATATGTGATTCCAGCAAGCTTTCAGAGGCCATTAAAAGTTATGAAGAATTTGTTAAAGCACTTGCATCTGGAAAGGGTTTGCTTGAAGGGTCCAAATGTCCAAAGGTAAAAATTGAAACCTTCATGTTATCTTTTCTTTTTTTTTTTTTCTTAAGAATTGTTCTTTAATGATCTCTTCAGAGTGACTTGATTAGATGAATTATGGTGCTTCATAAAAGTTCTTGGTTGATACCAAATAACGTCTTCACTTGAACTTCACTCCTTACCAAAGGATTCCCTGGGAATTATTCATGAAGCTCTGTTAGTAAATTTTTGGACTAGGAATCATAAATTCCATTCAAGAAAAATGTTTATCTTTGGAGGAAAGGAAGTCCATGCTTACCAAATTATGGCAATCATGCATTTTCTTATCTTCCAGTCATCATCATCTAAAACATGGGAAAAAAATTTTGGTGTACATTAAAGGAAAAAAGTATTAAGACTATTTATCTTGTGTTGCAAAACAACATAGCAAGCATTTTGATCAAGATCATCAATTTCATTAATAGCTGAAGAATCTTATTGAGATGAAATGGAGCAGTAATCTCTTTCCTGCCCGTGCTTTTTTTGACAAGATTATGATCCAGCTGCATTTCCTTCTTGAAGTTCAAAGCGAAAATGTTGCAGCATACTTCTTTTCCAAATTGAATAGATGCCCTGGTTTCTTTGTTCCATTGATGCAGTTGATGTTCATAAAAATTCATGTTGTTCATGGGAGATATGATAAGAATAAAAATATGATGTGAGAAATCAAAGTGAACATATTGTTAGACTAAAAACTTGTGGTTCCAGCTTCTAAATGTCAAAATCGATGAGGGAGAGTCTTATTATTTTTCCAAAAACTTAGAAGGTGATATCAGTTAAAGATCACATGTCAAATTTTCTCTTCTTTGTACCTGTATTAGCATCTCGAATACAGATTCTAGTAACTTTAAAATACACAGACGAGTTGACTATTATTATGAAATCATTGTGCTTGCCAAAGCAAAGAGATATAATGCATCTTTTTTTCTTTTCCCCTTTTTCTGGAGCTATAATCTCTATCTAATCACTTTTATTTGATTCAGGTGCTTGGTGACTTGGTGGAATCTTGTGTTGGAGCCATTCTTCTGGACACAGGGTTCAATTTAAACTATATCTGGAAGCTAATGCTATCATTTCTTGGTCCAGTGTTGAATTCTTCCAATGTTCAATTGAATCCTTATAGAGAAATTTGTGAACTCTGCCAATCTCGTAAGTGGAGTTTGCAGTTCCCTACAATAAAGAAAGACAAAACTTTTTCGGTTGAAGCAAAAGTAGATGGTAAAGATGTACATCTTGCTGCTTCTGCAAGCAACACAAATAAAAAAGAGGCTATCAGAATTGCTTCAGAGCAAATTTTTGTGAAATTGAAGGTAAAAACTTGTTTCTCAATCTATTGCATGGCATACTCTTTTAAGATTGAAGTTACTAATGATTGCATCAATTCACATATAATGTCCATATGTCTTAACCAGTGACGAAATCTTTTATTTATCTATTTATTCGAGTATTTTGTGTACTGTGTATGGAAACTATGATTTGAAACCTTTTAATAAAACTCGCAATTCATTTGTATGGTGTCTAATAGTATCATGCCATTAATCGTGTATGACACAATTTTGGTATATACAAACATGACACAATTAATTAATCCTTTCAAAATCAAAACACGGACATGACATAGTTAAAATCCGTGTATTGATCTTGTGTAAACGTGTACATGTTATACGATACAATACGAAACACAATTATACACGAATAGATACAAAACTTATACTAAAAAAAAATGCAATTATTTTAATAAATCTCACACTATAATATTATTCATATCCAAAATTGTATAAAAATAAACTACGTAATTCAATAAAAAACTACAACTTTAAATTTAAATAAAGTTCAATTCATCATCATATTTTTGTCTTTTTTCTTGTATCTGTCTATAGAATAGGGTAAATTACTATGTGAGAGTATTGAGAGAACAACCAATAATATCTTGTGTATTGAAGTACTGAATATATACAGATGTGTTGTGGTTGTTACAATAGAAAGAAGCTACAAATGTAAGTTGTTACATATTATAGAGATAACTATACAATAGAAGAAGTAGGACCAACTCTTATCCTTATGTGCAAGTTGAACATGGGATTGGACAATGTTCAACTTGTCTCTTAGCTGTAAAAACCTTTTTACTCAAGGTTTTTGTGAGTGAATCTGCAATTTGATCATCTAAAGCACTTTGTCACGCACAAAATGATGGTCGATTTCCAAATGTTTTGACCTTGAGTGAAACACGAGCATATTTGTGAGGTAGGTTGCTCTACGATTGTCACGCCATATTGTAGGAGGGGAAAGTTGACAGTACCCAAGCTTATTGAGGAGTGATTGAAGCCATTGAATTTCTTGAATAGCAGTTGCTAATGCATGGTATTCCGCTTCAGTGAATGACCAGGCAATACTTCTTTGCTTACAGGAACTCCATGAAATGAGGTTATTTCCCCGAGATCATGTAACCAGTTGCAATCATCAATTGAACTTGCCCAGTCGGCATTGCTGTAAGCTGAAATGGAGAATGTAGTGGATTTGCAAAGTAAGCCATGATTTATAGTTGATTGAAGGTACCTTAAAATTATCTTCACGGTAGTCCAGTGTTCTATTATGGGGTTATGCATGAATTGAGAAACCTTGTTGACTGCATAGCTGAGGTCTGGCAGTGTGATGGACAAGTATTGCAAACCACCTACTATACCCATGTAAAGGCTTGGATTGTCGAATGATGTGCCTGAGTGTAGTGATAGCTTGGTTTTGGGACATGATGGAGTTGAAATACCATTTGCACTGGTCATGTTTGCTTTGTTGAGTAAGTCTTTCATATACTTAGATTGAGTGAGAAGTAGTCCGGAGGAAAGAAAGGTGGCCTCCACGCCTAAGAAGTGGTGAAGCTGGCCTAGGTCCTTTAAGGCTGTAAAAGAAGAGAAAATGGGAGAAATTGATGTGATATTCACTATGAAGAGTACATATATATATACAAGCTTAAAGAGACTAAATGAGAAATAAATCAAAGAATAATTCCTAATTAAGCTAATACATATTTAAAGCCTATAATCTTAAAACATAATCTGCCCATAATCTTTTAACATTCCTCCTCAAGTTGAAGTATAGATATTGATCATGCTTAACTTGTTACAAAGATACTCAACCCGAACCCCATTAAGAGGCTTTGTAAAAATATCTCTTAGTTGTTCTCTTGTTTTAATGTAACCAGTGGAATAAGACCTCGTTGAATCTTTTCATGAACAAAGTGGCAATTAATCTCAATATGCTTCATTTGTTCATGCAACACTAGATTGGATGCAATGTGAATCGCAGCCTAATTATCAAACCATAGCTTAGCTAATACTAAAGTCTTAAGACCTATTTCAGATAGAAGTTGATATATCCAGACAATTTAATATGCATACTGTGTCATGGTCTTATATTCTGATTTTGCACTCGAATGTGAGACCACTGCCTGCTTCTTGCTTTTCCATGAAATCAATTCCCTCCTACAAAAGCACAATAGCTTGAAGTAGACATCCTATCATCCTTAGAACTTGCCCAATCAACATCAAAAAAACACTCAACCCTAGTATGATGATGATTGCCATACAAAATACCTCTCCTAGGTGCTTCTTTTAAATAACATAATATTTATTCCAACGTTGCCCAGTGATGAATAGTTGGAGAAGATATGTAATGACTCACAATACCAACTGAATATGCAATATCTGGACAAATCACCGTAAGATAGTTAAGTTTTTCAACCAATCTTCTATATCTCTTAGGATCCTAAAATAATTTTTTTTTTTTTTTTTTTGTAATTTACAAATTAAGAACCATTGGAGTACTACACGGTTTAGCCCTCGATTTCCTTGTCTTAGACAATAGATCAAACACATATTTCCTTTGAGATAAGAAAATTCCCTTTTTGCTTTTATTTACTTCAGCGCCCAAGAAATATTTAAGCATCCCAAAATCTTTAGTATGAAACTGGCTATAGAGAAATTATTCAAGAGATGAGATACCTGTAGAGTCATTACCGGTAATAACGATATCATCCACATAAACTACTAGAAGAATAATGTCATCCACAGACTTTCAGTAGGATATTGTATGGTCAGACTGACTTTTCTTCATTTCAAATTTCTTAATAGCTCGGCTAAGTTTCCCAAACCAAGCACGAGGACTTTGTTTGAACTCATACAGTGATTTACGAAGACGATATACCTTCCTAAACTCCCTTTGAGCAACAAAACCAGGCGATTGCTCCATATAAACCTCTTCCTGAAGATCACCAGAGAAAAGCATTTTTATATTTAGTTGATGCAATGGCCAGTCATAAGTGGCAGCTGTAGAGATAAATATTCTCACAGATGTAAGCTTGGCAATAGGAGAAAAAGTATTAGAATAATCAACACCGTAAGATTGGGCATATCCTTTAGCAATTAGACGAGCTTTCAAGCGTGTAACTGATCCATCAGGATTAACTTTTACAGCAAATACCCATTTACAACTAATTGCTTTCTCCTGCAGGTAAATTCATCAAAGTTTAAGTACCATTGTTTTCTAAAGCATTCATTTCGTCAATCATAGCCTGATGCCAACTAGGATGAGATAGTGTCTCACGAACAATTTTAGGGATAGAAATTGAATCCAAAGATGCAATAAAAGAACAAGATATGAAAAATTATTATAAGACATAAAAGAAGCAATGGATAGACTAAGGAATGGGATCTGATGACGAAGGAGTAGATGCAGCTGGCTCAGGGCATGGTTCTGAGGAAGAAGTTCACTTGGAATAGACTTGTAATATAGGGGACTTAGGCCGATCAATAACAGACTCAACAGGATTAGGAAATGAAGATGTGACAGTATAGAATAACTAGTCATTATCCTCCCCCTGACTTGTATAAGATGTAACTAAAGAAAATGATATATCTTCAAAGAATGTGACATCAGTTGAAATAAGATATCTGTTAAGAGTAAGACAATAACACTTATATCCCTTTTGGACACGAGAATACCCAATAAAAATAAACTTCAGAGATTTAGGATATAATTTTGTAATATGAAGAACATCCCGAATATAACAAGTGTATCCAAATATTCTAGGTTCAATGGGAAATCATGCTTGTTTGGAAAAAGAACATGATAAGGTGTTTCATCATTAAGAACAGATGAGGATATTCGTTTAATTAGAAAATAAGTTGTAGAGACAATCTCTACCCAAAAACACTTGGGAACCTTTATTTGGAACAACAATGCTCTTGCAATTTCCAAAAAGTGTCTATTTTTTTTTCACTCAATAACCCTATTCTGAGATGGTGTATCAATACAAGATTTTAATGAAGAATACCATTTTGAAGCATGTAATTTTAAAAAGTGGCAAACGAATATTTTTTAGCACTGTCACTCAAATTTTGAACAAAAATATGAAACTGAGTGTTGATTTCTGCATAAAAATTAAAAAATGAGAAAACGCCTTAGACCTATCTTTCATCAAATATAATCATGTTATCCGAGAATAGTCATTAATAAACATAACAAAATACTTGAATGTGACAAATATCTGAATGAACTAATTCAAAAAGATTACTGGCTTTCTTTTTGACTCTAGGACTTAAACTAAGACGATGATGTTTAGCAAATTGACATGATTCACAAGCTAACGAAGATAGATTTTGAAACTGATGAACGTTTCTTTAACACAAAAGGAGAGGAATGATCAAACCTATAATGTGCTTTAAAAGGAGTGACTACTCCAAATTAAGCTATGGATCTATGCAATTTTGTATCAAGAATGTAGAGTTTCCCAAATTTATGTCCCTTACTAATAATTTCCTTCGTAGCAAGATCCTAAAATACATAATAATCAGGAAAGAATGAGACAACAATTTAAATCATGAGTAAGTTTGCTAATATAAATTAAATTGAAGGATTACTGAGGTAAACTAAGAACAGATGACAAATGAAGCGTAGGAGTAGGAAGAATTCTGTTATACCCAAGGACAGACGATGTTGATCCATCTGCTAGAGTAACACTATTGCTAGAAGTATGTTTCTCAAAGGCATAAATTAAACTAGAATTACCTGTCATATGGTTTGTGGTACCAGAACCAATGATCCATTTGGAAGAGTACCTTATTCAACCACAGTAATGATAGAAATAGGCTGACTAGGTTGAGATTTTAGAAAATCTTGGTAGTTGGCATATTCATTAGCAGATACTGTGACAAACTTCTTCTCCATATTTGATCAAAGTAATCAAATGAACCACTCAAAATTATACTAAATACTGAAAGGGTAGAAATATACTGATGGGCAAAGTAATATAAAAATATATTGTAGATAGAGAACAAACGAGACAGACTTTCCTGATGGGCAAATGAATGTCACCAGAGCAACAGGGAAGATAAGCCGGCTGTTGGAGACAAAACGAGCGAAGATGGGTCCACCGAATGCTCCCTCACGCGCTGGCATGTGAAACTGTAGCATAAATCTTCAGGTGGCACGTCTGACTCACGCACAGCAATTCCGGTCACTAGATTCTGGGCGAGCATTGGTCGGCGGTTGAGGCTTCTCCCTAGGTGGGCGGTGACAACAAATTGGTGGCTCCAAATGGGTGACCCAAACAAGGCAATTTCAAAATCCTAATATGTCAAATTGTAGATAATCCAAATCTAGAAAAAGAAAATTATGTTCTAAATCCAAATCCCACTCTCAAAGGTTCTAATACTATGTAAAAGAAGAGAAAATGGGAGAAATTGATGTAATATTCGCTATGAAGAGTACATGTATATATATAAGCTTAAAGAGATTAAATAAGAAATAAGTCAAAGAATAATTCCTAATTAAGCTAATACATATTTAAAGCCTATAATCTTGCAACATAATCTGCCCATAATCTTGTAACAAAGGCAAAAGTCTTCCTAAGAGATTGAATTATCCTTTGTGTGAATTGCAAAGAGGAGCTGGTGATAATTAAGTCATCAACATAGATTAGACAACTTGAGTGGAATCTTTAGAATAGAAATAAAGAGAGTTGTTAGTTTGTGATCCTTTGAAGTCAAGCTTTTGCAATTCAATTGTGGGCCATTGTACCATTGTATTGGTGCTTGTTTTAGTCCATAGATGGAAGAAAGTATAAACCGAATAGTACATAGCTTTATAACCGGATTGTTTGTAGGGTGGAAGTCAATTCTTAGGTGTTAACTAACAACGTTTTATTTTGGAGAGGGAAGAACCAGCTCCCATGTCTACTTTGCAATAAGTTCATTATACTCGGTGGTCATTGCTTGGCACCATTCGGGGTGACTTGGTAGCATTAGAATAGGAGGTTGCTTCTATGAATTTTGTAGTGGTCGTAAGGAATGTTTTAGGCTTGAGGGACTTGGTTTGTGTATTAGGTGGTGGGGTTGTGACTTTGGCATGTGTGGGCTGGTCATTATATCGTGTCTGGTCAATTTGAAAATAGGGGCCATGAGTTGTTGGCGGTGGAGATGGGTTCAATTGTATAGGTGAGCTAACATGTAAGGTGAGTTTGGCGATGGATTTGATGTGGTAAGTGATGAGGATGAAGGTGTATGAGGAATTGCAGTGGTGGTTATCGAGGTGGGCAATATAGGGGAGAATTCTGATGCTTGTAGTAAAGTAGTGGATTGTAGATTTCGATGAGCTTCACCTTAATGAAAAGGAAATACTTGCTCATCAAAATGACATGGCGTGAGATTATAATTTTTGAAGTGAGAAAATCAAGACAAATGTAAACTTTGTGAGACTTGCTGTAACCAAGGATTATACATTTAGATTTGGTTGAATACACTAATTAGTTCATGTATTTTTAGAAATATATTATAAAGTCTTTCGGGTTTGGTTTAATATGTTATCTAGTCCTTCCGTTTATTTTTTTTTTTTTGGTTACATATAAGCAAAATATCAAATTAAATACCAAGAAAATACAAAAAAGAAAAATTGAATGTTATCAACTTGATATTAAAATATCTAATTTGTCTTTTTTATGCATATTTTAAGTTAACAAAATGTCAAATTTATAAAAAAAAAAATATATATTTTTGGTATTTTTTAGTTGACTTGTAGAATATTCCATCAAAAGTAAAAGAAGGTCTTTTTAGTTAACGGAACCACACCTAAGAGACTTCATAATATATTCCAAAAATGAAAAGACCAACTAATGTATTTAACTAAATCTCAGGAGAATTATAGTAATTTATCTTATATAATATGTATGTGTTAGTAAATAGCAAAAATAATAACATTTCAAGAAATGCTTACTACCGTTGGTCACTTGTGGAAAAATAAATAAAATTAATTAATTTGATAAATATTTTTTAAGAAACAAAATATGTAAAAAATAAATGAATATATATTAATTCATCTAAATATAACTTAGTAAATACAGTAGTATAATATTAATATAATATAAGTTAATATATAAATGCTATACAATTAATTTATTAATATTTATTTACAAATGAATTATAAATTTATTCATATATAAACTTATATAATATATATTTAAAAATATTAAATATATAGTTGAATACTCTATATAGTTTGAATAAAATTAAAATTTTTAAATATTTATATATTTAAATGTGTCTAATCATGTCTAAATCCGTGTTATAAATGTGTTGACACAATTATAGTACATTCTTTTAACTCAAACACATATATGTTTAAGTCCATATTGTTTTGTGTTGCTTAATCATTGTATCCATAATTGTCGGCTTTACCTTTTGATTAATTTAGCTTCTTTTGGAGTGGCTTAAAACTTATGCTGAATTGTGCTAAATTGTGAATTCTTTGGCATATATCTTGAATAGAAAAGGTTACTCTTGATACGTGTTTCTATGAGCCTAATACCTATACCTTTTCTTTTTTTTTTTAATTATATTTACTGAGTAAATTATTGAAATCTCCTGACATTTAGTAAAATTTGCACTTGCATCTCTGGTTTTTTAAAAGTCAATTAAATAGTTCCCATTTTTTATTCCGTTAACAATGTTGTCCATTGTTAGTTTTCTGTTAACTATATAGTCCTTATATAGTTAATAGAAAACATAAGGATTATATTGTTGATGGAATAAAATGTCAAAGACAATTTAGTTGACTTTTAAGAAAGTAGGGATAATATATAGGAATTAGTTCTTATTTAATTGTTCATCTTAACAAACAACACCTTACTCTTGACCTCATTAACTTGCGCTCTGCAGGATCAGGGCTACATTCCCAAATCTAACTATCTAGAGAAAATTTTAAGTACTAGCCAGAAGATGGAAGCCAAATTGATTGGATATAATGAGACCCCTATAGATTTTACTGCTTTTGTTGCCATTGAGCTTGAGAACTTGAAGATTGAAGAGCCTAGCACCAGTGACTTTAACCTCAAAATTCATTGCGACAGTAAACCAAGCACCACTGAGCTTGAGAACTTGAAGATTGGAGAGTCTAGCACCAGTGAATTTAACCCCAAAATTCATTCCAATAGTGAGCCAAACCTATTAGCTGCAAGTAAGCAGTCTCAGTCTCCATCAGAAGTTGGAGGACAGCCTAGTGAAGCCACTTCATATCCTACATCTGAGACAGACTCTCAGTCACTAATCACAGGTTTGTCATATTAGTAGTACTTGCAGATGTAAAAATGCGTGTAGAGGTTCTCACATTTACTTGGATTTCCAGATGCATCATGTCATGGTTCAGCAAAATCACGTTTGCATGAAATATGCACTGCAAACTGTTGGCAGCCTCCTTCATTTGAATGCTGCTCTGAGGAAGGACCAAACCACTTGAAGTCGTACGCCTCTAATCTGTTTTGGCAAATTTACAACATATATGTGTTTGATTGAACGATATTTCTAGCATAGGAAATTAGGAATTCAAAAGTTTTGTAGATATTGAAGCCTGTTTGACTCCCACACTCACAATGCTCAAATGTGGTAGCCAAAAAAAGATTGGTGAAGTCATGTACACTATTTCTGATTCATGTCCCACTATTTTCTTTTGCTTCCCCCGTCGTGTACATAAACTCTAGCTCATGCCAGTCATAAGGTTCTGTGTACATCAGCCTTGCTAGTATATGTCAAAATGTTGCTGAAAAATCCTCAAACTAATCAAGATGTATTAAATTCCGAATATGCAGATTCACTTACAAGGTGGTTGTGAAAATAGATGCACCTGAAATGATGTTGGAGTGTTTTGGGGAACCCAGGTCAAAGAAGAAAGCTGCAGCAGAGCATGCGGCGGAAGGGGCGCTCTGGTACCTAGAACGTATGAGCTACTCGCTTTAAACTGTTTACTCGTGAATTTTCCATGGAAGGAAAGGTTGAATCCATATATGTCTAAGAGATGCTATCTTTTGTGCATTGATATATATAAAGGGTGAATTAGACCAACGGTACTCCAATTTTCTAATTCGTAACAATTCCGTATTTAAAATATTATTTGTAATAAAAAATTTATAAAACTTTAATTTTGTAATATAAAAGTATATGCCTTCCAAATTTGTTAAATAATTTAATTGAATGCTGGCATGGATTTTCTACATCAGTAAAAAAGTTTCACATGTAAATAATACGTGTACAAAATGAGTACCACAAAAAATTTTCACATTTCTCATCAATTTTTCACATTTTCTTTTACTTTTCCTCAAATCAAATATAATTAAATATTTTATTAAATAGTGAAAATTTTTTATGGAATCCAACTTGTACATATGACATTTATATGTGAAATTTTTTTATTAATATGGAAAGTTCACGTCAGCAATTCGTTAAATAATTTAAAAAATTTAGATGATAAGTAATTTTATATTATAAAATTAAAATTTAAGAGATTTTCTGTTATAAATAATAATTTGGGTATTGAGTTGTTACGAGTTATATAGTTGAAGTATCAACGGTGTAATTCATCCTATATAAGGAAGTATGAATGACTCTAAAGAAGTCATATACATATATTAGGGCAAATGTTTGAGTATAATTAATGAAGACCAGAACACACATTTATCTCATGATCGGTTATGCTTTCCTATATATTGTTGTACTTATTCTCCGATAAGTAATCAACAGAGAAATATTTTCTTTCCAAGCCATTACTTAATATGGTATCAGAGCATAGAAGCCAAATGACCAACAACAACGCTGCTATCATTCCCACCACTGCACCGGCCACCACCACGATCTCCTCTGCTCTATCTCACGCCCATCACACATTTGCAATCAAAGGTACTTCCAAAAATTTTTTGGCTTGGAAAACACAGTTCTTATTATTAAATTATCAAATCCTCATGGGCTTTGTTGATGGAAGTACACCCGCGCCACCAAAAGAAATACCACACTCCACTATTCCAGATAAAACGATCCCCAACCCAGACTATCATACTTGGTTCACCAAAGACCAATTACTCATGACATGACTCTTATCTTCTCTTACTGAACAAGTATATTTTTATGTAAACTAACCTCTTCATTTCGGGTCTGGACTACTTTAAGCCTAGCTTTTGGCTCCATGTCTCAAAATCGTCAGCTACAACTTCATATAGATTTGCAAGAGTTCAAACGCCATGACATGTCGGTATCTGAATATCTCCAGAGCGCAAATGCTCTTGCTGATGAACTCGGTGTTGCTGGTCTCCCTCCTGCTGCTGCTGAATTCAATGCGATAATTTATCGCAATATTAGGAGTGAATTCCACTCTATCATTACAGCACTAAATCTAAGAACAGAGCCTGTTCCATTCCATGAGCTACATGGACTGCTGGTGGCTCACGAAATTCTATTAAAAAGTGCTCATTCTCTCCCTTAAGCTAATGTTGCCATTGCTAATCAAAACTCCTCGTCAGCAGCTCCCTCCTACTAACAGCCACCATGCACTCAGCAACGCCGGGTTCGTTGCCAAATGTATGGCATCCGCAATCACACCGCTGACAAGTGTCGAAAGAGATACGTCCAATAGAGGTTATTCATCACCATCTTCCAATTCACCACAGGTTCATCATGGATATTCCACTGCCTCCGTACCTATTACTTATTCGACGTATGGCCTATCCCCAATGCCATGTGTCACGGATCCCATATCGGTTGGACCTGGGGGATGCCCTGGACTTATAAGCGGGTGTGCTGCACGCCCCTGCAAGCGCGCTTTTGGGGGAGAGGGTAATGGCCCCGTGACAAGTGGTATCAGAGCCTGCCCCGGGCCCATCGGACACGTGTACGCTGCACACCCAATCGGGAGAGAGTAATGGTCGCGTGGGCCACCTGTGACGAGGGCGTCACGGATTGGCTGTGGGAGCTGTCACGGATCCCACATCGGTTGGACTTGGGGGATGCCCTGGGCTTATAAGCAGGTGTGCTACACGCCCCTACAAGCGCGCTTTTGGGAGAGAGGATAATGGTCCCGTGACACATGGCACCCCGATACTCGTGCTACGCACCATATGACTCCAGATTTGTCAAACCTCTCTATCAGCAATGATTTCAAAGGCCCTGGTCAAGTGCACACAGCAAACGGGCAAGGTATGCCTATCTCTCATGTTGGTTCATCTATTATCTCCTTTCCCTCTAAGTCTCTTCATTTAAAAAATATTTTACACGTCCCTCAGTTAACAAAGTCCTTATTATATGTCCAAAAGTTTGCTAATGATAATTGTTGTTATTTTGAATTTCATCCTCACCATTTTTTCTTTGTCAAAGTTCAGGTCACTCATAACATCTTACTACACGGACCGAGTAGGAATGGACTCTACACAATTGACTCGCCTTCATCAGCCTTCAATATCACTGTTCCTCCATGAATCACTTCATGGTTGGCACGCTCGCCTTGGCCATCCTCAAATAAAAACAGTCAATAAAATCATTAGAGAGTTTCAATTGCATTTCTCTATTTGATTGTGTTGCATGTCGTTTAGGTAAATTGTCTAAGTTTCCACTAGCCACTGTTAATCATAATAGGTACAGATCTAGAATTTATTTTCAGTGAGGAAAATTTAATTTAATAAAGTAATACATTAAAAATTACATAGAAACAATCGATATATGAAAAAAAAAAAACACAAATTATTTTGTAATAAACTGCATTAATAAGTAATAAAAGATTTTCAAACAAAAAAATATCTTCTAAATTTCATAGTAAAAGATAGGGGTGTAAAAGAGTCAAACTATTTGTGAACTACTCGAGTTCGATTCATAAAATATTCGAATTCGAGTGGGAGTTAATCGAGTCGAGTTTGATTAACACAATACTCAACTTGTAAAACTGGCAAGCTTAATCAAATACTTGATTTTTTATTATTTATTAAATTACTTTTATGTCTTTAGTATTTAAATATATTCGAGCTTAATCGAGTGGAGTTAAGTCAAATATATATTTGAGTTGAGTCGAGTATGCTATTTATTAAAAATTTTAGTTGATTCGATTTTTGTCGAATCGAGTTCAAGTAGTTCGAACACTTTTCGAGTCAAATTTCGAAAAATTAAAAAAAAAAAAAAGCTTGGTCGAGCTCAAGCTTTGAATTTTTCAATCTAGTCAAACTTGAGCCTAACACTATATTGACTCGATTCGATTTAATTACACCTCTAGTCAAAAGATAATTTCATGAAAATATCTTATACAATATATTGAAGTAAATGTCCATGTAGAAAATTAATTATTAGTATTTTAAAAAGAAAAACAAAATAACAATAATAAATAAGTAATTAATATATTAAAAATGATCAAAAAGTAATATATCTCTTTGTATTTTTTTAAATAATTACTACATAAAATATATAAAATTGAATTTATTTCAAGTAGGAGCAAGATTTATATATACAAAAAAAATTTCTAGGGACTATAAAAGTAGTATACAAAAATATTTTAGAGGGCTGTGACCCATTGCCCCCACACTAAATCCGTCCTTTAATCATGAGAGCACAGCCCCTTTTGAAACTGTCTACTGTGATATATGGGGGCCAACTCTATTTTGTTGTTCCACTTCGTTTCACTATTTTACAATATTTGAGGATGAATTTACTCATTATTGTTGGGTATTTTGTACCAAACAAAGAAGTGACATGTATCAACAATTTTTAAACTTTAATGTCTTTGTTGAACGCCAATTTAACACTCAAATTAAAGCTCAATATACCGACTAGGGAGGTGAATATCGTAAACTTAATAATTTCTTGAATTCCCTTGGTATTCAACATCGAACTGCTTACCCCCATTCCCACTAACAAAATGGCACAGCTGAGCTTAAAATCAGGCACCTTATTGATACTGGCTTCAGTATCCTAGCTTACTCTAAAGTCCCTCTAAAATACTGGTCCTACACTTTTGACCATGGTGTCTCTTTGATAAATTCTCTACCCAGCCCTGTGTTGAAGAATCAATCACCACAAGTTAAACTCTTTGGCACAACTCCGAAAATTTGAGGATATTAAAAGTTTTGGGTGCTGTGTCTATCCTTTACTCTGTCCTTACAACCACCACAAATTTAATTTCAGATCAAAAGCATGTGTCAACTTGGGGATATAATGCTTATACCTTCGATTAGTGCCGCGCACACCACCAGCTTCACAGGGGTATCAGCAGATAACAATTATCCAAATGTAAACTCCATTTGTTGTGCTGAATTGCAAACTCTACCTTTTGATTAATTTAGCTTCTTTTGGAGGGGCTTAAAACTTATGCCTAAATTGTGATTCTTTGGCAAATATCATGAAGAGAAAAGGTTACTCTTGATAATAAATTAATAATCGGGAATAAGAACATGGTGGATGAAATCCGGCCAATTTACCTGTTGCCACTTATATATATATATATATATATATATATATGTTGTCTATTTCATAATAAAATGACATAGGAATAGGGGCACAAACAAATTCAACAAAAAGCCAGTTTGATCATATTAGTTAATTATGTTAAAATTTTAATTTAATAATATATATATTAATATATAAATGGAAATTTTTCATAAATACAATAAAAAGGGAAATAATTACAATTTTTTCTGCTTTCAATTTTATCGAAAAATATTTTATACAATTACACCAGCACCTCTTGTATACTTTGGGTATATCTCGAGGATATCTTCGGTCTAAAACAATTGTTAATCTTAGGGTGATTGATCTCTATTTTGATCTTGACAATCAAATTAAAGATTACTAATGTCTTCATCTAATATTGTTTTGATAGTGTACAAAATTTCAAGTCAATTGGATTTGATTTGCTTAGTGAACAAATCGGTCAAAAATTGAATGATAGTTTCCCCCTCGGGAAAAATATATCCCCTTCGAGACAAAAAGTTTTCTCCTCGGGAAGTACTCGATTTCAGCATTCCAAAAGTTCTAGACAGTTGTCCCGACAGGGAAATATAGTTTCCCGACCGGAAAACTCTTGTCCCGACCGGAAAATTTGACTGAAACTAGCCATTAAAGAGCCGTTGAAGAAAATGACAAATCTAAGGCTGTCACGTGTAAGACTCCAACAAATATATGAATTTCTCGACCGGGAAACTATCTCTGTCAGACAATTTTTAGTCAATCTTTTTTAGAACGTTAGAAATAGTTTTGACACCATATGTAATGGCTAATTGGAAGATAAACACTATAAATGGACCTTCAAAAGGCCTTAGAATATAAGAGCTTGATTTTAAGTGTGCTAAAACTCTTGCAATTTTAATTCTCATCTCTTTTGTAAGAAAGGTTGAAGTGTTAACCTTAAACACTTGGGTATAGGTTATAAGAGTGATCCTAGTAAGAAAAACTCTTGTTTGGGTTGTGTGTGAGCCTATTCAAAACACAAAGAATTGGTTGTTGTGTGAGCCATTAAAACACAAGAGATTTGGGTTCGGTGTGAGCATTGAGAAAACACTAAGTTGTGAGTTAGCTAGGAAACTTTCTTGTAATCTCAAGTTGAGATAGTAAAACTTTCAATTGCGATTGGGGAGAGAACTAGGGTTTGTTAATACCCAAACCTCTATAAATCCTTGTGTGCAATCTTCTCTTTCTCTTTTACTTTCTATGTCTTATTTGCACATTACTCAAACACTTAAAGAAATCCATTAAGCCGAAAATTTCTATTTGGCACCAATTCGAACCCTTCCCCCCCCCCTCCCCCCCCTCTTTAGTGCTCCATATTTCCAACAATTGGTATCAAAGCCTTGGTCTCTCTATTCAAGACTTAAGTGTGAGAGAAAAGATCAAGATGGTGAAGGGTGAAGTTTGCAATCATTTCCCTATTCTCGATGTGCTAACTTTGCTCAATGGAAGTTTCAAATGGAGCTCTTTATGGATAGTGAGTCCATCAATTTGTAGGACACTATCTTTAAGGAGTGGAAGCCACCAACCAAGGAAGCGGAAGGTGTAGAGAAAGAAATTTCTTGGGATGATTGGTCTAATGCTCAAAAGAAGGCAAATGGAAGAAAAAAAGAGCAATGGCAATTCTCTTTGCCACCATTCCTCAAGAAGATAGTCTCAAAGTGTTGCATTGTAGAAGTGCTCATGGCATTTGGAAAACCTTAGAGAATTACTATGAAGGGACCAAACAAGTGAAGTCCAAAAGAATCCAATTGCTCATGTCCAAATATGAGTTTTTCAAGATAAAATCCTTTGAGTCTATTACAGACATGACCAACCGACTCCTTGCTATCATCAACAACTTAAGAAAGGCTGAAAAGCACCTTAAGCTTGAAGATATCAATAACAAAATTTTGATAAGTCTTCCCATCAAGGAGTACGGGTCAAGAGTTGCCGCCATTGAGGAAGCCAATGATAATTTAAGTAAAATGTCCACCGATGTGCTCATTGGCAAGCTTCTCACACATGAAGGGGATAGAGCTTCAAAAGGAGAAGAAGACTTTAGCTTTCAAAGCTTCAACTTTAAAGTATTATGAAGATGAAATCTCTAGCCAAGAGGAAAGGAGTGAAGAAGATAGTGATGAAGAGATTGTCAACCTTATGAGAAAATTAAAGCTTAAGGAAAAGAAAAGGTATGGCAATAACTTTAATCAATCCTCTAAGTACTCAACACACAAAAGGAGTTCATACATGAAGCAAAGAAGGCATGAGCCCTCAAGTGATGAAAGCTCCTTAAGTGAAGCAGAAATAGCCGCCTCTTGCTTCATGGCTCAACAAGAGGACTCAAATGAGGTATGTTCAACATCTAAATCTTTTGATAACATGAATAATGATATTTTAATAGAGGTTATGAACCTTGAAATTGAGAAATTTAAAAAGAAAAGTATTTTTCATAAAAACAAGTATTTGGATTTTAAAAATGATTTTGATTATCTACAAAAAGTTGTTTTAGAGCTAAAAACATTTAATGAATCTCTTAAGAAATTATTAGATGATCTTTCATGAAAACCTTCAACCTCTTCTTTGCTTAAAGAAAATAATACTTTAAAAAAATGAGGTTGAAGAGCTTAAAAACTCAATTTCAAAATTTCACAAGGGGAAGGAAAATTTGGGTACACTTATTGCATCTCAAAGACCTCCTCTAGTGAGATATAGTCTAGGCTTTAATGGAGCTTCAACATCATCATCTTCACCTAGCTTAATATTTGTTAAGGCTAGTACACCACAAACCTCATTCATTGAGGTAATTGGCTCTAAAGCCAAAGGCAATGCACACACCAAAGCTACTACTCAAAAGAAGAATAGTAAAAGCTCACATGGTCCAAAAGGAAAATCTCAAAAGACCAACCATGCTTTTTTGTACAAAAGGCATGCACCTAAGATTTCACACACCAAAAAATATTGTGCTTGCTCACATTCACATTCTTTTCATGTTGTGAAACCTAAACCCCATGCAAAGTGGCCAGAAACATTTAAATCCAAGCAATGCCACTATTGTATGAGATTTAGGCACATAAACAAGCATTGTTTTATACGGAAGGCTCATTGGGAATCTTATAGAGCTAACCCTTATGGACCCAAATTTAAATGGGTACCAAAAATTGTTTGATTCTTTTGCAAGTTGCCTATAAGTGGTTAAAAGCACATGCTCAACATAATGCCTTCTCTCAAGTGCTCAACCCCATTGTAATCAAACTTGGCTTAAAGTAAGGGGGAGCTATTTAAAGAAGAGATCACAAGAGAAGAATTGAATCGCTATAAAAAGGTGCCTCAAGATCATGAAACGATCTTCATATCGATAAACATTCTCTAAACTCATATTTTATTCTTTAAAATGATATACTTATTTTGATATTTTTGTTATGTGTTTATGCGACCAACAATTGGTATCATTTGTTAGCAATTGCTAACATTTGTTACTTTCATATCCTTGTTATGTTTTAAAAGTTATATATATATATATATATATATATATAAAATCTTTTGGTATCATGTTTAATCTTTTAATATTCTCTCTTATCTCCTCTCGTTATGCCCTATGTGATTGATCTCATGCTTGCTTATATTCTTTTTGATCTTGACAAATGAGGATAAATTTAAGAAAATATAAACAAAATGTATGAACATAAAGGGGGAGAGATATTTAGAACATGATAGATTGACTTAAGACTTGACATAATTGTTTTTGAATATGTTAATTTCATTTTTGGATGCTCAGTTTTTTTATTTTACTTAGTTTGATTGTCAAAATCAAAAAGGGAGAGATTGTTGACCTTAGGGTGATTGATCTCTATTTTGATATTAACAATCAAATTAAATGTTACTAATGTCTTCATCTAATGTTGTTTTGATAGTGTACAAAATTTCAAGTAAATTGGATTTGATTTACTTAGTGAATAAATCGGTCAAAAATTGAAGAACATTTTCCCCCTCAGGACATGCAGTTTCCCCTTTGGGAAAGGCATGTTCCCCCTCAGGAAAAGGTTCCTCTTCAGGATAAAAAAGTTTCCCCTCAGGAAGTGCTCGATTTCAACATTCCAAAAGTTCCAGAAAATTATCTCGACCGGAAAATATAGTTTCTCGATCGGAAAACTCTTGTCCCGACTGGGAAAAGTCGTTAAAGAGCCATTGAAGAAAAGGACAAATCCAAGGTTGTCACGTGTGAGACTCCAACAAATATATGAATTTCCCGACCGGAAAACTGTCTCTGTCAGACAATTTTTAGTCAATCTTTTTTAGAACGTTAGAAATAGTTTTGGCACCATATGTAACGGCTAATTGGAAGGTAAATACTATAAATGGACCTCCAAAAGACCTTAGAACATAAGAACTTGATTTTAAGTGTGTTAAAACTCTTGCAATTTTAATTCTCATCTCTTTTGTAAGAAATGTTGAAGTGTTAACCTTAAACACTTGGGTATAGGTTGTAAGAGTGATCCTAGTAAGAAAAACTCTTGTTTGGGTTGTGTGTGAGCCTATTCAAAACACAAGGAATTGGTTGTTATGTGAGCCATTAAAACACAAGGTATTTGGGTTCGGTGTGAGTCTTGAGAAAACACTAAGTTGTGAGTTAGTTAGGAAACTCTCTTGTAATCTTAAGTTGAGATAGTAGAACTCCCAATTGTGGTTGGAGAGAGGACTAGAGTTTGTTAACACCGAACCTCTATAAATCCTTGTGTGCAATCTTCTCTTTCTTCTTTACTTTCTATGTTTTATTTGCACATTGCTCAAACACTCAAAGAAATCCATTAAGCCGAAAATTTCTATTTGCCACTAATTCAACCCCCCCTCCCAGGTGCTCCATATTTCCAACAACAATTGTGAACAAAGTTCGTTATACCCTGGGCATACCTTGATTATATTTTGGGATACCTTCGGCATAAAATAATTGTGAACAAAAGGCTATAAAGTCCGGTTTACCTTGAGTATACCTTAGATATAACTTAGGGATACCGTTGGCCTAAAACAGTTGTGAACAAAAACTATAAAGTTTGGTATACCTTGAGCATACCTTAAATATACCTTCGGCATAAAATACTGAAGACAACAATCTATAAAGTCCGGTATACCTTGGTCATATCTTAATTATATCTCAGGAATACATTCTGCATAAAATAGTTATGAACAAAAGCTACAAAGTTTAGTATACCTTGGTCATACATTGGGTATATCTTTGAATGATAAAAGATAATTGATGATTAATAAATAAATACATCAAATAACATAAATTCTAATGATTTCAAATATGTAGATAACACAGTAGGCAATGACTATATTTAGGAAACTATAGTCAAATGCGATGATAATGATAAATATTTTTGTAAAATGGAAGTGTCACATACAAATTTCCTTCATCTATTGTTTATAAGTAAATCGAGCAAATTTATTCATTTTCTTATTCATTGCCGCCATTGAACTAATTCTTCTAAAAAATTACAGTCTACAAACCACTTTCTCTCTCTCTAAAAACAAAAATTAAAAAAGTTGGTATATATGAAATAATTTTCAGTGGAAATGAAATAATAAAAAACTAGAAATAAAAATTAAAAAAAACATAAAAATTTATATATTACTATTACCCTTTCGTAGTTGAATTCAAAGTTTAGTTAAATAATCGTCATAAGTGCTTAGATAATAAGTATTATAATCATCATAAATTTAGTTAAATAATCTAAGTTAGATTAGTGGTTAAATATTTCATATTAAAAACTTATTGAAAAATTATTTAAATGGTTCTCTTAAATATTATTAATTAAATGTTTCAAACAAAATATTATGAATTAAATATTAAGTATTTCATAAAAAATTAATTAAATTTATTTAAAATTAATAATTAAAAAATAATCGATTGAATAAATTTATGAAGTTCATATATTAAACTATAATTTTTTTTCAATGCTAAATTGGGAAGAATCTTCACAACTTGAATTCAATTCTTTAATATTTGGTATGACAAAAAGGACACTGCATTATCTTCACAGAGTATAATATTATAGGTGAAAAAATGTTTAAGGGTATAATATAAGAATTAAATATAATTAACAATCATTAATATTTAAATTGAGTATGACTTCATTATATTATATTATAATTATACTATAAAAATGGAAATAAAGTAGAATAGACAAAATAAGCGTAAAATACTTATTATCTCTATTTTATATAAAACTCTTAATAATGAATAAATTAGTAATTTGATAAAATTTGAGACAAACATACACTATTATAATTCACTATTAATAAAATATTATAATAAGACAAAACAAATTTATAAAAAAATTTAAAAAATCAAATAGTGATTAATAACGAATCTAATATCTAATAATTACGAGCAATGCACTGATTATATTAGTTAATTGAATTAATTTTATTATTTAATAATTTAATTTATTAGTTAATAGTATTAATAACTCATTAATAACATATAACCAATATAAAAAAATAATTTAATAAAAAAATATTAGAAATATACAGTAAACAAATATAACAGAAAAAATAATTTATATATAATAAATAAATTAAAAACTATAATGAATCATATAATTTGATAGGATTATATATATATATATAATATGATTTAATAATCGAATATAATTAATAATTTTTAGTATTTAAATTAAATATGACTTAATTATATAATAATTAAAAGTGACTAAAATTAATTTATGGACAATATTATTATTATTTATTTAATATTTATATATAAAGTATGTTAATAAAAAAAATTATTATATAGAATTTTTACACAATCGTGATATCTGTCCACTTGCTATTAAAAGCGCTAGCCATCTGTCCACGTTTACGTTTAATTCACATTTGAACAGTTTATGACATTATTGAATTCCAATAATGAAAAACCATCGCTAAATTATTTTAGAATTTTTGACGCAAGTAATATATAAGGTAGTTGAAAGTTTTTATTTTCTTATAATATTCTTTTACTTTTTTAATATAATTAATAATTAGTTTATTTAAGATATGAATTAATTTAAATTTTTAAATAGAATATTAATTGTATGAAATTTATTTGAAATAATTTATAATAATTGTCATGCACATTTTTAATTTGTCTTTTTTTTTTTCTATATGCAGATTATGTATGCACGAAAATTATTCATAATTAATATGAATAATAAATATTTTTCGTTCACATATACTAAATTATATATTTGCTATATGCAGATTATATTGATATTATATGATATAAAATTCTGTAAAAATCTAATTTATTTTTAATAATGAATTCAAATGAATATAAAAATGTATTTTAATCATGCATTGATTTAATATTATGGAATACAATAGTTTTTAAAGATATAATATATTTAAATGTCGCTTGAACGAGTCCTAAAAAATAAAAAAAAAGTGATAATAATAATAATAACCAATTTTGAAGATATAGATTTATTTAATTAAATCCCTAAATTTATGAAATCATTAATTATGTAAATTTTATTTAAAATAAATTAGAATAACTGTGGTACAAGTTTTTTATTTGTCATTTTCTTGTTATGGACAGATTATATATAAACAAAAATTATTCATAATTAATATTAAAAGATAAATATTATAAAAAATTTTAAACTTTACCCATTTTCATAATTATTTCCAATTCTATATAAATTTTGTTAAAATTATATAAATTTTTAATTTCACAATAAATCTAGTATATAGCACAAAATTAATCTCCAAATATAAATAGTGCTGAAATAGCTGATGTTGTTGATATGTATTAAATAAAATGATTGGAATAAATAATTGAATTAAATGGTTGGACTTCTCGTCTAATTATTTCATTATTTTATCCAATCCAAAAATGGTCTCTCTCTTCTCATAAAGATACCGCAGCCCTCCTAATTGGGCTCTTTGTTTTTTTTTTTTTTTTTGACAAACCTATAGAAAATCTCTGCCTATTGTTATTATTATAAAAATTACTTGGATTTTAAAATAATTTCAACCTCAAGATTTTATATGTCTGCATTAATTATTAATATATATCTTCTCAACTTATTTATTTTCCTTTTTTTGAAAGATTAAAATTTTGGTTTAATTCTTATAATAATAATAATATAAACGCGCGTTACGGGCATTCCTATAGTTTATATTAAAAAAAAAAAAGTTCAAGAAAACAAATAATCTCCAAAGTGGAGATCACGCGACCAGCACCTGACAAGGCCAATCAGCCATGGCAGTTCCCGCGCATTTGTTCCCGCCAAACTCACTGTGAGACCACAAAATCCTTATTCCTTTCCTACCCATTTCACATACAGATACACCATTTCTAGAGAGAGAGAGAGAGAGTTATTGAGAAAAGAGAAGATGTCTGGGTGGGACGAGGGAGCCGTTTATTACAGCGACCAAGCGCAGTTCCCTGAGTCAGGCTCCGATGCGGCGACCGCCGCTTCCAGCCGCCATACTATCCTCCAGAAATTCAAGGAGTTCATCCGAAATTTCGAGACCAAGAAAAATGTGTTCCCCTATCGTGAAAGTCTTGTCCACAACCCTAAGTCTCTCCTCGTTCACCTGGAAGATCTACTTGCCTTCGACGCTGAACTTCCCTCCCTCCTCCGTTCCTCTCCGGCCGACTACCTCCCTTTGGTACGCATTATTTTGTTTCTATGTATCCAATCTATTTATAACCTGTTCTGAGTTTTGCTATCTAACTCTTTGGTTTGTTCATCTAGTTTGAGACGGCAGCGGCCGAGGTTCTACAGAGTTTGAGATTGAAGGAGCAAGCAGAGAGTGGGGAAATGAGGGAGCCGGGAATTCGGGAAGTGCAGATCTTATTGAGTTCCAAGGAAGATCCCGTTTCTATGCGATTCCTAGGGGTTAGCATTTATGCTATTTTGGGCTTTTAAGTTAAGTGCTAAAAAATACAATAATTTTAATTCCGTTTATTTTCATTACAGGCCCAGTATATTTCGAAGCTAGTTAAGATAGCTGGTATTACCATAGCTGCATCGAGAGTCAAGGCAAAGGCAACTTATGTGAGTTTAGTATGTAAGAATTGTCAAAGTACCAAGGAAGTACCTTGCCGTCCAGGACTTGGAGGTGCAATTGTGCCCCGATCATGTGATCATATTCCCCAGGTTTATTCTGAATCCTTTAGTTGCAATCTCGTTCCTTTTCTGGTTCTTATGGTTCTAATTTTGATTTTTTGGACTTCAATTTCTTTAGGCGAATGAAGAACCATGCCCTATTGATCCTTGGATGGTAGTTCCTGACAAGAGCAAGTACGTAGACCAGCAAACCCTTAAACTGCAGGAGAATCCTGAGGTAATGATCTTCATGTTACATTGCCATACAATTAAATGGTGCGTTAAGTTATGAACTTTACAAGATTGGCGGCTTGTGAAGGATGTCCCTACTGGAGAGCTTCCCAGAAACATGCTTCTCTCAGTGGATCGCCATCTTGTCCAAAGGATTGTACCTGGCACAAGATTGACCATCATAGGCATTTATAGCATCTTTCAAGGAGCCAATTCAACAACCTCGTAAGAGTCTTTCTACCTCTGCTTGATGATTTTAATATTGGGATCCATGTCCATATTTTTGTGATTTATCTTTAATGGTTTGCTTCTGCGCAGGCATAGAGGAGCAGTAGCAGTTAGACAGCCTTACATCAGAGTTGTGGGAATAGAGGAAGTAAATGAGGCCAGTTCTCAGGGTCATGCAGCTTTCACGCAAGAAGAGGTAAAATTGTGCAAACACAGAAAAGTACTCATTTAAAATTGTTTTGCACTTGATATGATATCACTGGCCATAAAGCATGGTAACTAGCAGCAACCCATCAATGCTTATTTTTTAGTCATTACTCATAATTATAATCGTTATTGGATTATTGCCTCGTGCTTCCTTCCTAGAGGATTTATATCAATTTTGCAAATCTGCCACACTTCTGTTGCATAAAACTAGAAATAGTTCATATCTTAGGTGGTTTACTTGAGAATTCCTCGTAATTGTGCCTTTTTTTTTTCTCCTTTGGTTTTTTTAACGTTCTTATGGAAGGGTATCACATGCAGATAGAGGATTTCAAAAGATTTGCTTCGCAAGCAGATGCATATGAAGCCATATGCTCCAAAATTGCTCCTTCTATATTTGGTGAAGAAAATGTGAAGAAAGCAGTGGCTTGTCTTTTGTTCGGAGGATCAAGGAAGGTATGTATTGAAACTATATCTTTTGATTTTATTCAAGTCATAACCTTTTTCTTCATAAACTCAGAATTTGCCTGATGGGGTGAAGCTAAGAGGAGATATCAATGTGTTGCTTTTGGGTGATCCATCTACTGCCAAGTCACAGGTTAGTTCCATATATCCTCCTGGTTAGTTATGTTTTGGTAGCTATTTGGAACTTAAAGATAAGCTTTGCTTTGCCTTCTCATGTATGTGTCTGTACGCTTGAACACTTCTACATTGCATCCATGTATTGCTTTTCTGTACTTATTTCCCACTGCAACATATAAGTGGCTGCTGATTTTTTAATCACCTTGCTTGTAAAGTTTCTCAAGTTTGTTGAGAAGACAGCTCCAATAGCTGTTTACACCTCTGGAAAGGGTTCATCTGCTGCTGGTCTTACAGCTTCTGTGATACGAGATAGTAGCACGGTAATTTCTTCATCATTTTTTAATGCACTAAGGATTCTCATGTCATCTATTGTGTTGGTAAAAAGAATACATTATCATATTTATTATTCCTCCCAGCGTGATTGTTTTCTGACTTCAAACCATAAATATGTTATTCAGCATGAATTTTATCTTGAAGGAGGAGCTATGGTTTTGGCTGATGGAGGTGTTGTCTGTATAGATGAGTTTGACAAAATGAGACCGGAGGATCGGTAACCTAAACTTGAATTAGAGAATGTCCTTTCTATGTTTGATATGGATGGCTTTAAAGAGTTAAATGCTATATGGTTCAGGGTTGCTATTCATGAAGCCATGGAGCAGCAAACAATATCCATTGCAAAAGCAGGAATTACGACTGTTCTCAATTCTAGAACATCAGTGCTTGCAGCTGCCAACCCTCCATCAGGACGCTATGATGATCTTAAGGTTAATGGCTATATTTATCATATCCCAATCAATTTCCTTAATGCATCATTTTGATCCTTGACAAAGAACTAATGTATTTGATCTCCTTTCAGACAGCACAGGAAAATATTGATTTACAGACAACAATTCTTTCTAGATTTGACATGATCTTCATTGTGAAAGATCGAAGAGACTATGGTCGGGACAAGGTAAAATATGTTTATCTTTTGATGCTGCAAGTAAATGCAACTATTATATTATTTCAGATTCACACATGTTTCACGTGCATTTTCTTGTTTTAATGCATCCTAATTCAGTTGCTTGAATCCAAATTTTCCTGTGGCAGATCATAGCTAGTCATATAATCAAGGTCCATGCATCTGCTGGTGCAGCTTCAACTGATAATAGAGCTTCGAAAGAAGAGAATTGGTTGAAGAGGTATTTATATTCTGATGCAAATCAGTCTTGCACTCTTTGCAACGTTCTGTTATGAAAGATGAGGTAATATTATGATTTTACTGCTGCAGATATATACAATACTGTCGAACTGAGTGCCAACCCCGCCTGTCAGAGTCTGCATCCAATAGATTGCAAAATGAATATGTCAGGTTCAGACAGGTATTGTTTTTACTTCTCATTACATAATTGATAATATAAGATCCAGTAGTACTAGTACCACCGAATTTAATATATTGGCTTCATAGTTTTCATAAAGTTATTGCTCCATTAAAGTCTGGAGTACTTTAGTGAGCTGTTTAAAGAAAAATTGAGGGAAGTGGAAAGGAAGCCTTCATGAAAACAAAATTCAATCTTTTTATCTACAAGCTCAGTTGAGTTTTTTTTTCTTTGCAAAATTAATGTCTTATAGTTATTGAATTTAAAATGGACAATTTTGGAAAATTAGCTTTTCTGACTTTTGCCATGCTGATTGCTTTTCAAGGTTATATTGGATATATTGCCAAAAAAAATTACAAGTCATGATTGGTATTTTTTCACCTTCGCATTTTCCTTTTCTACATTGCTTGAGCACTGCACTTGATTCGATTCTCTTTTAATTCAACTTTCATTATTGTGGTTCCATTTTCTTCCTTTCCATTGGTTGAGTAAATTTATCTGCCCAATTCAATCTCATTATTGGTTACCAAGCCAAGTTCTGAAATTCTTGAGTTATTTTGGATACTTGCTTTAGGCCATATTAGAGAAATGAACACGTACATTTGCCTAGACTGTTGGAGGATAATTACCAAATAATTTAGCTCTAAATATGGTGGTTTGTCTAGGACATGAGGAAGCAGGCTAATGAAACAGGGGAGGCTGCTGCAGTACCCATTACAGTAAGGCAGCTTGAAGCCATCATAAGGTTGAGTGAGGCTCTTGCTAAAATGAAACTGTAAGTAACTGGTATTGAACATGACATTGATTCATATTTAGATTATACGAATAAATAAATTTTTTAATCAATTTCGACAATGCAAAGTGCATTTGACTTGGCTAGGCTGTTGCCTATTTCTTTATCTTGTGATTTCTTATGCAATTTTGGTATAGTGATCTTTTTGAAAGCTTTTCTTTTAGTAAATGTTGATGGAGATTTCATCTGGAAACACAACTCTAAACTTGACTTCCCGGAGGACAATATTTTATGAAAATTTATTTCTTGATGATAATGTTAACTGCATCTTATGTATTGAATTCCATATGATGACCTAATATGTAATGAATTGGTAATTCAGTCGGGAATGGTCTAAAGTTCTCTTTTTCTCCTTTCCTCCTGTTTGCAAAGTTTTTCCCCTGACAATTTGATGCTCGTGGGAACTATGATCTGCAAGCCCGCCATGTCATGCAGATGCATTTATACCTGAACGATGACATAATTTTATTTGGGCTCTAATTCCAAATCCCTGCTAATTAAAAAATAAAATAAAAAAGAGAAGGAATATTGTTGGAAGGGACAGCTAACTAGCTCTTGATACCATATGCCATGAAACCTCCCTCGCAAACAATTGTTATCTTTCACATATAAGATCAAAGTTGGATCACTTACCTTCATGCGCTTATAGTATGTGCATTAGCTACATTTGTACATGCGCACACTAGTGTGCTTGGGTTGGTTAATAGAAGTATTTGGCTTCGTTCTGAAATGGTGCCTTAACCATGAACTAACTGTGATTTCAGGTCCCATGTTGCCAATGAAGCCGATGTGATTGAAGCAGTAAATCTTTTTAAGGTTTCAACTATTGAAGCAGCACAGTCTGGCATAAATCAGCAAGTGACTCTTACTCCTGAGATAAAGGTTGTCAATAAAAACTGTTGTGTTTTCCCCAATTTTCTTGCATTTTAGATTTCATTTCTATCGGTTTTTGCACCATACAGCAAGCAGAAACTCAAATAAAGAGAAGATTAGGAATTGGCATGCGCATATCGGAAAGAAAGCTGATTGATGAACTTTCTAGAATGGGGATGAATGAATCAATTGTGAGTATTTATTTAAAATGTCATCAGACTTGAAATATCTTCATCTACTTTATTGCTATAGCAAAATGTAGGAGTGAAGTAAGAGGAAAATGGAGTTTGATTTCAGAAATGTCTTGTACTCCTTAGTAGTTTCATAGTATTTCACTAATATGATTGTTATATATTTGACAGGTGCGAAGGGCTCTTATAGTTATGCATCAAAGGGATGAAATTGAATACAAGCATGAGCGGCGCGTCATCATAAGAAAATTATGATCTCTTTCAAAATCTTGAATTATAAGAAATGTATATGAGCAGTTGACTGAGCATGTTATAATAGCAGATGCTGGCTGCGGCACAATAAAAGGCGGCAGAAAGAGGAGGCTGTCTCAATCTTTCCATTGTGTTTACTTGAGCTTTTGACGAACAAGATCTAAACACTACATAAATATCTAATTAATTGTCAAGTGAGGAATGTTTTCTTTACGGTATTTAATCGAATTGGAGGGATGTTTCTCTGTACAGTAAGCAAAGGATTTGTAAGAGTTGTAAACAGGAACTCCATTTTCCGCCTGAAGACTTGTTTGATGTTGGGGGACAAGAACTAAGCGAGGTACTATTAGGATATGCATGCATGTCTTTTACTTTTTCAGACTATTGATATGTGCTTTTCTTTGAGCAAATTTTTTTAACATATAAGATTGGACAGCCTCTTTCAATTTTCAATAATTTTTGCAAATTTGTGCTATCTTTTCCCCCTTATTTAAGGTTCTGTTTTTCAGCAAGATATTCCTATAAAGTCATGGGCTTTTTATCTAATTGAGTAAAAAAAAAATATTTACCTATATAAGCGAAATTTAAACTTTATTCCCTATTACGTATATAAAACGTGTACTTCTGACATTGTTCTATGAACAGTATTCGTGTACTTTTATTTATTAGATGCTTTTATTTTACTTTTTATTATAATACTTTATTAGATGCTTTTATTTTACTTTTTATCATATTATAAAAAAATGATGTTATTTATCAGAATATTTTTTATCTGAATTAGTATAAAATATTTATATTTTTAATGCAAATTAAATAAAACAATTAGATGAATGGATATAGCACAAATATTTTATATAAGAGAAAAAGTATCGAAATAAGTAGTATTTTTCTATAAAAATTCACTTTTATTTTAGTTTGTCTTGAAAATTATATGGACTTCAACAATACTCTTTATTTCACTCTCTATTTTAATTGTTTATTAATAAAACCATTTATAAAGAAAATGAAAAGAGAAAATAAGAAACGTAAAGAGAAAAGATTAGGAAAAAATAATAATAAAATATTATTTATGAGTGGCTTTTAAATCTGATGAGCGAGAATATAAATTTTAGAAAGTGAGATAGGTAAAGAGGAAGAAAAAAAAGTTGTTGGGAGAAAAAAAAAAAACTTTTTAAATTTAGTTAAAAAGTGAAGTTGGAGATGCTATTACGCATCAACAAATCGGCACCGTTTCTACTTATAACATATTTTATTGTTCTTTTAATTAAAACGATGACACTTTCATCTCTTTGCTCATTAATGAATATTAGCTCCATTAATGAGTGAATAGAGTTATTATTTTTCACAATGCATTTTACTTTATTCTCGCTCCATTACTTTTTATAATAGCTAAATTATGTTTGTATCGTTCGAATCTCAGCATTACATAACTAAAGCAAATCTCAGGCCCTTCTAATTGTCCCTGCATTAATTTTACTCAACTCTCTCTTATGCAAAATTACTGAAAAATCTTCTCTTCCTCATTGCTTTTTTTTCTTTTTTTTTTGTTTTTGCTATATTTTCTTATTCATATTTAACATTTATTTTTCTCTTTTTTAAAGGTATTTAAAGATTTAGATTTTATATCTTTTATTAACTGATCTCCAGGATAGCCATTATACCTCCTTTGTTCTTAGTTTTTTTGTATCTTAATTTTATCTTTCTATCCAGTTTCTTATTGCTTTCTCTATTTCCCTTTTTTAGTTATATTTTCCTATTCATATCTATTATTACTTATGTAGTTTGTTGTTTTAGTTATTTGCTAATTTAGTTATTGGATCTCTTCTCAACTAATTTTCTATGTCCAGATCTACAAGTGTACTTCCTTTGTCTGAGTTTTTATTATTATATCTTCCTATCCCGGATCTATGGTTACTTTTTCCATTTGTTTTTTTTTTTTACAATTTTTTTAGTATTTACTAATTAAGATTTTTGGATGGTATCGTTTGGACTTGCAAAAATAGTTCATCCCTTTTATTTCTTAGGAATTTCACTGTTTGCCAAAATTTAATTGTTTTTTTTTCAAATATATCGACAGTTTTATGTTTTTCTATTTCTATAGAAATTTTTTTTATCTTTATCAATTAACAATGACACGGTTCTTCTACTCTCCTTAGTTCACACTCCCCCAAAGTTCTTTCTATTTGCCTCTCCTTCTCCTTTTGGTTTCCAGGCTGTGCGTTTTTCTGATAAATTTTCATAGGCAAACTGTTTTTTCTTGGTTTTACAATTTTGCCCTCTGCGTTTTTGCTGATTGTTGATTTGTGTCTCCTTTAATGGCTTCGGTCTTATATTGGGGCTTTATCGACAACGAGATTTTGCTTTGGCATCTGTGTTGGATCCTATTTGCTATGCTCAATCTTATTTGTTTTTGCTTCTGCAACTCCTCAGGGAATACATCTGGAAACTCCCTCACTGTAAGGATACTACACTGTAAGGATACTACTGAGGTCTGGACCTCCTTTCCTACTACTAATCACATGAGCCAAGTAGGCCTCACATCCCTTCCTCATCATGGAAATCACATGTGGGAGCTGTGAAAATAGCTCTCCTTTTACTATGATAATACCCTGGTCATCTATCTTGAGTTTCACAAACTTACTCTGGTAGTCCACTACTGCCCCATGTTGTGACAACCAATCCATGCCTAGTATAGCATCATACTCATGGAAGAGTAACTTTATCAAGTCAGCCGGAAATTCCTTCCCCTGAACAACTAATGGACACCCCTTGAAAACTCAATTTACAATCACATTATGGCCTAAAGGATTGCTTACCTCAATCTCATATAACAAAGGTTCACTAACCATATCATGCTATTTAGATATGCTCGTGCAAATATAAAAATGTGTAGAACCAGGATCTATCATGGCATATAAATCTGAACCATGTAAAGAAAACATGCCAACAATGACATCTGTGGCATCTTGGTCCTCCCTGGTCCTCATGGCATAGGCCCTGGCTGGGGCCCAGCCTTGCCTTGGCCTATTGATTGTCTCAGAAGTGGCCTTGGTATTGCCTGGGTGACCACCTCTAGCCTGTGTAGGTGTGGTTGCTGTGGTCTAAGATGGTGCATTGTCCTTCATTATAGGGCAATCCCTCTTCATATGGCCCTGCTGGCCACATCTGAAGCAAGCTCCACTGGCACGTCTGCACTTCCCATGATGACATCTGTCACAAGTACCACATAGAGAAGCTTCTTCTCTAGACCGAGTCTAGCAGCTATCTATAGTTGATATAGTACTAGAGGGCTATCCCCTCCTCTGAAATCCACCCTAATGATGGCTCTGACTCCCCTGAGACTAGCCCTAGGAATGGCCTTGATAGGAGCGGCCCTTCTTATTAGCATGCTGGGTCGCTGGGGTCATCTGCCTCATGCTCGCATCTTCCGCTCTCTTTCTCTTTCTTTGCTCAAGAGTGAGAGTAGTAGAAATTAGATCTAGGTAGTCATTGTGGTAGAAACATGCAATCAAATCCCCAATCTCACCATTCATGCTATCCTTAAACCGTCGGTAGATATCACTCTCTGTGCTAACCAATTCTAGAGCATATCTACTCAACCGAGTAAATTCTATCTCATAGTCCATAACTGAAATCCTCCCCTACTTTAGAGTCATAAACTTTCTCTTTTACTCGTCCATATATATTTGTGGTATATAGCGAGCTCTAAACCGTTCCACAAAATAATTCCAAGCAACTGGCTCTATCACTCATGGTATCCTAAGAATTGTCTTCCACCAGTCATATGCATTGGATAAAGACACAACAAATCTAGCTCAATCCTCCTTAGGGACCTGCAGCTCTCTAAGACCCTCTCGGTCTGGTCCAGCCACTGCTCGACATCTGCTGGATTCCTCTTACCCAAGAAGACTGTGGCCCTATGTTTCTTGAGTTTATCAATCTAGATGACTAGCTTCGGCGGTGGAGGCAGAGCAGGAGCCTGTTGTGGCACTACTCAAACAATCTGTTGTAATAAGCCAGCCATTTGCTGCATAAGGGGAATTTGGCTCTTATTGACCTGTCCAGCTGGCTAATTCAAATTAGGGACTCCCTGGGGACCCTGAACACTGCCCACACTAGGTTTACCGTATGCCCCAACATCTTGGGAATCTCCCTCATCAGAAACGATACGATACTCGGATCCCGACATCACTCACACTATCCTACAAGTTGATAGAGAAGTAGCCCTTGTCAGAGTCTGATGCTACATGTGAATGCAATGCATGATAAACTCATAGCCCGCTCAAGTCTAGAACCGCCTAAACCATAGCTCTACCAAAAATGTAACATCCTCCTATATAGCATACTAGCCCGCTGTACGAGGGAGTGCTACAACATATATGTTACTGAACCTTTAGTTATTATTCCCTTTTTAACCTTTATCATTTTAACATATCATGTTATCATTCAACTAATTGTACATAGCAATATAGAACCATATAATTAATTAAATGCTTTCATGCTTATGAAATAATATGAAATCAATAAATCCATTAACCAGGGCTAAACACGCCCAAAATAAAACATCTATAAATTCTTAATACAAAAATCCCTTTCAAAACAAATGTTCAATATCCCATAATGTATGAAAAGATAAGATGCATAAATATTAGCTAACTCTGAATTCGGATGCTCTAACCGACTTGGCTTCTTAGTGTCAACTCTTCCTAAGGCTCTAGACCTGCGTGCAAGAAACCCACATGCTAAGCTATCCAAGCTTAGTGGTACATATAATCATATAAATTCTATCATATATATCCTACATGTTCAAATCATATCATTTATTACATGAAAGTCATAAGATAACACTTTGTCTCATTTTTCAATTCATATAATTATAGTCATATCATCATGCCAATCAAATCATTACACATCACTATAGCGTGTCGGTACCTGAGTCAAAAGTGCTCTCAAAGCTGAAGCCAACTTGACTCATAACTGTATATAGAAATTGCTAGCATAAAAGGTCAAGGGTGCTCTCAGAGCTGAAGCCACCTTGCCCGATAAATATGTTAGAGATGTGCCCAAAAGGCAATCGCCTCAGGCACTTAGTGTACACATTCATAAAGGCATTCTTTCATTATATTAGTATTCATTTGCATATGAATTGATATAGATCTTAAACTGATTAATGAAAGTCCATGATATG
>CATIWF010055180.1:0-12643 GCA_949630135.1 Balakata baccata
CCCGGGGAAAGAGAAATCCATAGAAAATGTTATCCCTTAGGAACTTCTTCCACCAACTAGACCCACCTAGTTGAATCCACCCTGATATATATGAGGCAGTGATGAGGGCAGCAGCTCGCCATCTTCTTTCTTTAACATACCCATCAAGAACTCCAGCCATTTCCTCTGGTAAAATTCTTTCATTTTTTATGAAAGAATTGCCAATGTGCCTTGCCAACACAACAGCATCCTCAAGAGCTAAACAACCACCTTGGCCTAGATCAGGTGTCATTGGATGCATAGCATCACCAGCCACTGTCACATTTCCTTTGCTTAAATTTCCAAATATGACATTCCATGGCCGCCTTAGCATCAATGGATGCCATGTCAAGGTGGAGAGATCAGTGTGTCGGACTGCGTCTAAGTATATTGGGGGAAGATCTTTCGCATACTTTTCGATTACTTTTTTTTGTATTAGTTCTGGGTTCCTTGTCATGCCCTCCTCTGAAATAAACATTAGGATATCTTCAATATGAGATAATCACTAATAACTAGAATATGGGTGAAAGAGAAACAAAGTGCAAACCTTCCGGGCAAGTTAAGAACCAGTAAGCCTCATGATCATTTAGAGGGACTACACCAGCTCTTCTTCCTACATCCACAAACTGCTGCAATATTTTCATTTCATGGCCTTGTGGGAACTTTGACAAAGCAAGCACAGCTGATCGACCTGAATGGATTGGTGTAGACAGCCCCAGCCAACGTGCCACCACCGAGTGCACCCCATCACAACCTATTAAAACCTGTAAAAAGAAAGAGGATAAAACTATGTATTTATATTTAACTCCTTACAATAAGAATAAACATACGATGTCATACCTTTGATCTAATAGTAGTTCCATCTTCCAAGTGTAAAACTGCAACGGAAGCAGCTCCTTGTTCTTGAACTTCAACGGCAGAAATCTTTGATGAAAATCGAATCGAATTTGCTGGCAATTCTTCGGCCAGAGCCTCTAATAGAACTTTGCGATGAACTGATCTAAGTCCTTTATTTCTAGTGAATTATACACAAAATATTATATATAAGCTTCATTCTTTTTTGTATATATATATAAGATTGATTCTTTTCTGAATATGCGTTAAGCTATTTTTTCAAAGGAACGAAAATGAGAGGAAAAACCGAAAGAACTAATAATGAAAGTATATCTTTCCGTGAGGACCCTATGACCTATATCAATGTTTTCATGGACAATTCTAATGGGGTCAAACTTTAATTTAAAAAAATATTACATACGTGGGTGCAAAGACATATTTCATAGGGCAAGAAATATAAATAACATAAAATCACTTCTAAATTTTGATTGGGAAATTGGGCAATGGGGCACTCCTAATGTAAATTTGCCCTGAATGCTTCGATCTAAATGAAGTTTTTTTTTTTTTTTATCAGACCACATGAAAATGAAGTTTTTTTTTTAATTAATAGGATAACTTACCCATTGTTTTGAGGGAATTTAATCTCACGAGTAACTCCAGAAGCAACATCCTTTACAATTCCCCTAATTATTATAAGAAATAAATAAATAAATAAGTACCTTTAAAGAAACGATAATATAATTAGATTATTTTCTACATTTCATTTTTTTTAAAAAAAAGAAAGACAAAAATAACATTTACCTTTTGAAAGGAGCATAGTGGGTAGTGAGCTTATGAGAAACTCCCAAGGCATCAAGGGCAATCCAAGCATTAGGGGCAAGGTTTAAGGCAGCACCACTTACCCGTAGCCTTTCTGCACTTTCTAATATTGAAGCTCGAATCCCAACTCTTTTCAACCCAATTGCTGTGGCCAGGCCTGCTATGCCTGCTCCAACTATCACTACTTCCTCTACTATTTCCATCTCTCTCTCTCCTTGGATTTCTTTCTGTGGAAGTGTAATTAATTAGTTTGTTTATTGCAATTTGCAGATATGCATATGCAATTGGGTTTATATGTTGGGTTGTTTATAAACCTCATCAATGGAGAGCCAATTTTGACCACGGAAAAATTCAAGCCATTTGTCCCACGTAATTGATGATTGCACACTGAAGTTGCCTTTTTCTTTTTTTTTTTTTTGTCTTTTTCCAAAATGGCAAAGTTCAAAATGAATACAAGCATCGGAAGCTTTCGAAAGTTTAAAGGTTTTATTTTATATTAAATTAGTACTAAAATTTTAAAGTTAAATGGTAGATTATGGTGTTAAATAATTTTTTAGCATTTAAGTCAATAATTTAGCAGTTATATCAGGAAAATTTGATATTCATATCAATAAATTTGGAGTTTAAATCAATATGAATCAATCCAAAAAATATTTAGTACTATAATTTCAAATTCAATTTCAAAATTTTACTCTATTTATAAAAATTTTAATATCATTCAATCATTTTACCCTTTTAATTTTTCATTAACATGTTGGTGAGTTCGACCCGAAGCTCTCATGTGAACACATTCGCCTTCAACTTCTAGAGTTATCATTGACTTCTTTACTGTACACTCAAATTTGAATATTCACGAAGAAAAGACAATTGCGTATATCTAGTCAATGGCTGCCATTGTGGAATTCTCTTCTCTTTCGATTGCAATTTTTCATCCAATTGTTTTTTTTTTCTTTTTCTAAATTGATAAAATAATTAAGCAAAATATAAATTCATTTAGCTGCTTTTTTTTTTTTTGATTTTCATACAATTAATTTTCTTTTCATTGAATAGTTCTCCAAATTTTTTTTTTAAAATATTTTGCAAATATTGGATATTGAATCCATGATATCTCATTTTTGTCATTCACTATTTCATGATATATATACTAATTGGACTAATCTTAGGTGAGGAAAGTCTTCGAATTTTTAATAAAATAAAATAATACTATACCACAAAACAATGTGAAATTCAATTAAAACAAAATAATTAATTTTCAGCAAAATGATGGAGGAGAACTAGCTGATAATTTAGCTGTTAACTGATAATCTAGTTTCAAACTGATAATTTAGATGTAGATGATAATCTAGGAGCTGAAAAATTATATAATTTAGCTACTTTAATACAAAGTTTTTGGTAAAAAATTAACTGAAAATATAAAAGGCCAAAGATACAAATATGCCCCTAAAGCATATCCAAAAGAACGAGTCAACCCTTAAAATATGATTCAGTACAATTATATCCTTAAACTATGAAATCGGTCCAATTCAACACCTCAATTATATACTTTTAGTAAAACCTTTATAATTTATTTGCTTATACTTACAAAAGTATATTATTACATTTCATATATTTATTATGGCTAATATATATTTTAAACATTCTCTATTATTCTATAATTCTTTGAATCATTGATATTTTTTTAAATAGAATTTAGTATTGCAAATGTTAAATTCTTTAAAAATATTTAAAATCTTTTGAATAGGCTATTTAATTTGTAGAAATTGTTACTAAATGTACAATTCGTTTAATATGAATAATTTTTAGCTATTTTAACTATAATTTAAATATAAATTAATTTTATTAAATGTTGGAAAAAATTTTAACTATGATAAGAATACATCCCAATTTTTTAAGCATATAATTAAATTGTTAAAAACTTTGAATTAATGAAAAGCTTCTAGATATGTATATATATATTCATTAGCTAATAGAAGCTTCTACACATATGATGATACTATTATAATAATATTAGTTATATAAGAGTATAATTAAATATTCTTATTAGAAAATATTTATATAGTTATATAAAATATGATTGAAGATGTTTATTTTATATATATATCCGGGGTGGGGATTGAATTGGGGTATATAGGCCCTGTTCTCGAAAATCAAATTTCGGATTTTCTCCGTAATCCGATTCGAACCCGATCAATTGTAAAAAAATCTGCCCTATTTGGGCGGTTTCTAATCGAAGCTCCACGTATGCGGATTCAATTGCAAGTGGGTTTGAATTTTTTGTTTCGTGCATTTGGGTTCATACTATTGTTTGTTTGTGATTCAAATCACTTGTACAAAATGCAAAATGTAAATGTGTTCGAATTTGTGAATTTTTTATCTTCCACTTTAGGAGCCAACGCCTAAATTATATTCTTCATAAGAAGTATGAGTGATTTACTATTTTGATACTTCTTAATAAGGGTAATTTGATTTTGTGGAATTTCTGGGACATCAGTTGATCAAAGGATTGCATATGTGGTGATGTTGGTGGTATTGGTGCTCACTTTTCTAGAGTTGAGCCGTAGAGTTGATATGCTTTAAAGCATGATTATTTTGCTTGATTGTTGAAGTTGCTCCTGTAATTTAAAGTTGCAACAATCAACCATGACTTTAAAAATAATCATGATAAAACTACAGAAGATGTAATTTACCTAGACTTTTTGCTTTGCTAATAAACCGCTTTTTCTCTCTATCAGTTTGTTGAACATATAACCTATATATACCTTACATTTACCTAGCTCCTGTTGCTAATAAACATATAACCTATATATACCTTACATTTACCTTACATTTTCTTGCATGATTCTTTCTCTTTGAAATTTAAACTTCCTCCACATTCATTTTTCTCTATGATTTTATTATGGTTTTTAGTTGTTGCTTGTTTATGTTTTTCGTTTTGCAATCTGTTTGATTGATGAGTTTCCAAATGTAATGTGAAAAAAGATTGATACAAAGATGGAAACCGTTATAGCTTTTGATACTCTCTGTGTTATTTATACTTGAAAGCATAGCTACCCATGAGGAATGTTGGTAATATCATTAGACCAACCAATACGTATATATAGTTTCAGGCATAATCTCTTCCATGAGAAAACCTTTGTAAACACATAAATGTATAATCTACTTATACACTACATATAACCTACATATAATATTTTGCACAGTTTGCAATTTATTTAATCTCCATGATAAGTTTTATTATTTAATTCTAATCAATAAATAAATAACAACAATAAAATAAACATATAAAACAGCTAAAGCATAATGGAAATTTGAAATACATACGTAAAAAAAATAAATATAAATTAAAATACATAAATTAGAAGATTAAATTTTTTATAAATATGTAACCTATATATATTATTTATATACCTTACATATAATTTTTACATAGTTACATTTTATTTAATCTCACGAGCTTTATTAATTTTTAATCCTTATCAATAAATGACTAATAAATGTAAAATAAATATATATCAAACATATAAGCCAAAATGGAAATTTGACATTGGGGACTACATGGAAATACCCCAACCAAATTTTGTTGACATGGACTATTGATAAGATGGTATTAGGGCAGACAATTAATAAAGTTTATTTTAATATTTTTAAAATAATATGTAACATCGGAATGATTATTTTTAAAATAAAAGATAGTAACACGTGTATGACAACGGTGGATAACAAAAAGGGAAATACCCTTGTAATAATTATTTTTTTTCTTAATTAGCATAAAATATTTGTATTTTATTTATATATTTATTTATTTTATTTAATTTATATTAAAAATATAAATATTTTATAATACTAGAACAAAAAGTATAAGCACTATTTTTTAAACAAAAATTCCAAAACAAATTTGTAAGGTGAATTGATTATAAAAAAGTTGGAGATAAATAAAAAAAGAACAAAAGGAAACAAATGGGCCTAATATCGGGCGTTAATGTAATGAATGAGGAGATTTATGTGGCTAATATGACGGGAATGGAGATTAACGCATAAACCATTCAAATTTTGGATATTTGTGTAAAAAAAAAAAAAGAAGTGCTGTTGTATTTAACAGATAACAGCCATTAACATTGGGAAGAGACTGGAATCAGAGAAAGAGTGAAAAAGGAAAATAAATAGAGAAATCGAAGTTGAAACAATAATATATTTGTCCTTTCAAATCTTTTAATCAAACCATAATCTTTCAATTCCGGGTTTCTGCCCAGTAACCCTCTAAGCCATCCAGCCAAGGGAGAAAATAGAAGAAAATTTGAGAGAGAGAAACAATGTAGAAAGAAAGAGACGAATTCTGATGAAATGTGATGGAGAGAAAAAAAATGTGTGCTCTGTGCCTAACTTTTCTTGAAGGAAGATAAAATAATTAATGAAAGTATTTTGCATGAAGACAAAATAATTATGTTAATAATGAAGGAGGTGGTGCATATATACTAATATCATGTTTGAAATTGTGTTTGAAAAAACCGATTTTCGAAAAAATTTTGTATTTTTAATTTTTTTTGAATTGTGAAAATTGATTTTGGTATAATTAGGTAAATAAATGTTTTTTTTTTAAAAACAGATTTGAAAAAAATAATTTATAAAAAATTAAAAAAATCAGTCAATTAAATAAAAAAAATTCAATATCTGCTTTTGGAACTCTCAACAGTAATCCTAAATACCTCCTAAATTGCATTCCTAGCTTCTCCATTTTGATGTTTATAATATTTCAGTCCTTTTTTTCACAAAAAAGATAAATTCATTGATTCAAACTAGTAATATATCGATTGAAATGCAAATAAAAATACGCTAAAAATCATAGAAAATAAAGCAGTGAAAAAATTCACAATACCTAAATTAATAACATAATAAATTTGCACAATACATACACATTTGAAAATACTATAGTGACTGAAATACCTATGATTTAAGTTCTGCAATATATTAACCACCATAATCTGATTTGATATCTCTGTTTAATTGAATATGCTTCAATAAGACAACGAAAAACCAAACGTCTCAACAAAACGGCAAAATCGCAAAAAGTAAATAATTAAAATAAAAACTTAAATCTATATAGAATAACTACTTATTTTGGAAAATAAATTGATAGAATAAAGTGTAAATGCATGAGTTATTTCAGGCCAATAATGACAAAAAATTACATTTTCTTGCTTAACAAAGATCAGCTAAAAAGAAAAAAGAAAAAACTGAAAGAAAAAAGGTTAGGATTTTTCGAAGATTCCTAGCTTCTCAATTTTGATGTTTATAATATTTTAAGTAGTCCTTAAATTTTAATTTATAATAAAAAATCTAAATTTAACATAAAATGATATTAAAATCTCATTAGTAGATTACAAGTAAAATTATTACTTGAATATGATATGATTATTTATTTTAGCAGATTATATATAAAATTGTTACCAAAATATGATATGATAATTTTTTCCTCATATATTGATATGTCAGTATTTTCTTAAAATTCTTTTTTCTCTCTATTCTCTTTCCACCTACTAGAAAAAACTAAATTATAAATTTCAATATAATTTACCGAGATGAAAAAAACATTAAGAAAAATTAAATAAACAAAAAAATAAAATAAAAGAAGGAATATTTTTGTACATTGACTTCATTAAAAAACAATTTCTTAGGTCATTTAAATTAAAAAAATCCAATTTTTAAATATTTTTTAAATTCTCTAATTCGATATAGAATGTGAAAATATTTTTATTTATTAAGATAAAATGAAATTTTATTTATTTTTTAGTATTGATTAGTTAGCTAAATTTTAGAAAGAAAATAAGGAGAAAATAAAATTAAAAAAGTTGATATGTTAATATGAGAAAAAAAATATAAATAATAATTTTACTTCTAACATTCTGTTACATTTATGCTATACATAAAAACTTTTTTTTTTTTATTACAAATTGAAATTTTAGAGCCAAAATAGTATAAACATCAAAATTCAGGGACTAAGCAAGCAATTACCTGATGCACATGCGAGAGATATAGTGTTAAATAATATATATTGTTAATTTTTTTAATTAAAAGTAGTTATTGCAAATTATCCGATCTGATCTTCAATCTTTCTAATTTTCATTAATCAATCTATTATACTTTTATCATTTTTAATTAGATATTTTTTCCCAATTTTTGTACCAAATTAAATAATTTCCACGAATATATAACATACCTCATTAATTTGTGTATTAAATATTTTATCTATTAATTAATTTAAGGCTAAATTACAAAAAAAAAAAAAAATCATCAACTTTTTACTTTATCATAGTTATATCCAATTATTTAAAAATTTGAGTTTAATTATAGGAAATTTTCAAAAAATATAAAAAAACAGATACCTATTTGCATTTTTACCGGCGCTCAAAGTTTTTTTTTAATTCTACCGAAAACATCTTTCTAAAATTACAATAGTACCTAATTTTCAAAATCACTCCAAAATATACCCAGACTATATATTTTCGGCATATTTTTGGTATATCTTGGGGATATTTTCGTTCAATTTAAAACAAAAAAAAAGAATAAGAACAATTAAATCATTAAAGAAGAATGAAGAAGAATAATAATAGAATTCAATAAAAATTTAAAATATCACAAAAATCTCTAACCAATAGTTTGGTATACATTTCAGAATAATTTGGAATACCTTGAGAATTACTTAGGAATACCTCTAGAATATTTTCGATATACTTTAAAGATATTTTAGATATATTTTTGGAATTCTCAAAAAAATTATATGAAAGGAATTTAGAAGAAATATTTTGGATATACTTTGGGGATATTTTTGGTATATCTTTGGGAATTCCATTAGAATACCGTGGGTATACTGTGTGGATACTTATAGTATATCTTTAGAATTCTCTAAAATGAATTTTTTAGGAATACCTTTAGTATAACTTGGGGATATTTCAGTATACTTTTAGAAATTTTATAAGAATACATCGGGTATATTTTGGGATACCTTTGCAATTTTCAACAAAAAAAAGAAGAAAAATTAATTAATTCTCTAATTTACCATTCTTTGTAAGCTGTTAAAATAATTATACCATCTGTAATGTGTCAAATATCTCTCTTTTTCTTTTGCCTTGAGATGAAATTATTAGAGCATTACAAGTATGCTTCACATTGCAATAGATATCTTTCTCTGTGACATTTTGACAAATATATTACCAACAATTGAATATCACCATGATTACTAGATCTGTTACATGATTTTTATTTTACATAAACAAATAAATCAACATAGACAAGTTACATAGAAATCTCGTCAACTAAATTACTAATTAATGAAAATTGTCTTGTACATTGCAATCAGAAAATATTAAAATTGTCTAGAGTAATGGAATCGTACTCGCAGCCGAATCTTCGATATCATACTGAAAAGCTAGAGATGTATAATGAAGTGCTTCGGCGAATCTAGGAATTTAATTTTGAGGATGTGAATCTTCCTGGCTTTGATAATTAGCTTCTGGCTTCATTTCAATTGATTATCTATTAGGATTTTCATTTTACCTTTTTAAATTTTTAATCTTACAACCGATGCTTGTTTGGATATTCCTAGTTTCCGCTTATTAAACTTCTAATGAGGAGAAGAGATTGCAATGAAGAGAAATTTGGAGAAGCTTTTGGCTTCCGAGACAACTAGGTGCACCAGAATTTGCTTGAAGGAGAACAACATGAAGAAAAAGATGTTGTGATAATAAAATGTAAAAAAAATCGGTAAAAACAAAAATAATTTCAGTAAAAATGAAAATAACAAAAAGCTAAAGTAATTTTGTAAATAAAATTTAAAAACTAGTGATATGTGAAATTTCCTCTTAATTATATGTATTTTATATTTTGTAACAAATCTTACTTTAAGTGGACTGAACCTTATTCGGAGCCTATTTGTAGTCCAAAATCTAATTTGAAATTATTTATTTGAAAATTTTGTAAATTTATTTTCAATATTAAATAGTTACAATTTAATATTGCCATAAAAATGTACCAAAAATCGATTGTTTCAAGCATAAATTGTTTCAAATTGGATTTTAAACTGTGCACAACGGCACCGTTTCTGTGCATGTGACAATTTTTTTCCACGTAAGATTTATCATATATGTCATGTCATTTTTTATGTTTTTCCAAATTATCGCCACATAGCTCGTAGTGAGATACAATTCATTTAAAGCAAGATTTGTTACAAAATTTAATATATATATAATTTAATTTAATTTTAAAAAAATTATATATGACTGTGATAAAGTGTAAAGTTTAAAATTTTTTTTTGGTAATTTAATCTTAATTTAATTGCTCAAATTTCTTTTACATCGATTTAATCCGAATTATTAAATTCTCTCAATTATTTCAATTTTTTTAGTTTTATTTATTATTTTTCTTCAGTTGGACCTAACACTCCCGCAGGTCCAATGCTTTCTAATTCCTATCTCGGAGCGCATGCCAATTCCAGTCTTAAATTATGTATTAATTAAATTATAAACATACTCATTTGAATATACTATTGTTTATAAAACAAAATTTGTATAAGTTATTTTCATATTTTATTACGGTTGAGATATATTATTTTTTATTATGTATAAGATATTATATTTATAGAAAATTTAACAAAAATCGATTCAATTCCAGCTCAATCAGGTATGATAACACTGTTATTATGTGTTTTATTGCATGACAAATGCTATTTTCAATTTTTAATAGGGTCGTTTGTAATTTTTTTAATAACTTTTAAATAAAAAGTATAAATTTATAAGGTTAAAAATTAAATTTGCCATAGTGGGTGGGGCGCCAATTAACGCCACTCACGTCCATAAATAGGTAATGTAGGGCGAGTCCATTTTTGGGATTGTGTGTTTTAAAGAAGTGCTTTTCCGAAAATTGTATTTTTAATTTTTTTTTTCTTAAAGCACAAATAGATAAATATGTATTTTTTCTAAAAATAATTTTAAAAAAATTAATTTATAAAAATTAAAAAAACAGTGAATTAAATAAAAAAAATTATAAATTATTTTAAAATACTAAACATAATTTCAAACACCCTTTAATCTCTCTCTGAAAGTCTAAAAAAATAAAAATGTAAACAAGCATGACAAACAGTGTCCCACATTCATAAACCACCGCATGCACAAGAGACGCTGTTGAGAACATGTGTGTAGAACGGATATATTGTCCACCAAATGTGGATAGCCCAGGATCTGTAGAGGATGATGGATACTGTTGGAACTGATGAAAATAAACAGGCTGAGGCACAGTTTGACAAGATGCAAATGAAGGGACGGGTACGTCCCTATGTTGTTGTCGACGACGACGTGATGATTGCTGAAACAAAGCACATGCACGCTACATTTCTTCTGAAATTGAGATAGGATCAGATGCAGGTTGAGGAGGTGGCATTGAAATCCTAAGTCTATTTTCACGTAGTGCCTCCTAATGAACTTATGGCAATCTAAAGATTCCTGGTGTTGAAGAAGACCAACTGGTGCACCATTAGCGAAGGGCGCACTGTGAGCCACCTGGCGCACAATGCTCCAGGTACTGTGCCACATGGCGCACGATGAGCCACTACGTTTTGCCATGTGGCCGTGCGCCACTATAAATGGCGCACTATAATTATACTCACCATTTGGACTGGCACACTGTATCATAAAATTGTAAATATTTTTAATTTTATCATAAATTTGTAAATAAAATTTTTAATTACCTTATTTTAAAAAATTTCCCACGTATATAGGTAATGTAGGACTAGTCCATTTTTTGGATTGTGTGTTTTAAAAAAGTGCTTTTCCGAAAATTGTATTTTTAATATTTTTTCTGTCTTAAAGCAGGAATAGGTAAATATGTATTTTGTTAAAAAAAAACTAATCTATAAAAATTTAAAAAAAAAATCAATTAAATAAAAAAAATCATAAACTTACTTTAAAATACTAAACATAATTTCAAACATCCTTTAATATCTCTCTGAAAGTCTAAAAAAATAAAAATGTAAACAAGCATGACAGACAGTGTCCCACATTCATAAACCACCGCATGCACAAGAGACGCTACGAGCAAGTATGTAAAAAATTATCATCCCTTAGGAACTGCATCCACCAACTAGACTCACCTAACTGAATCCATGTTCCCTGATAAATATGAGACGGTAATGAGGAACAATTCTTCCATGTTTTGACGAAAGAGTTACCAATGTGTCTGGCCAACACCACTGCAATATTCCTCAAGAGCTGAACACTCACCCTCAGTTACTAGCAAGAATTCCCAACTTGGTATATCCTAATCCGTTCTGGACTTCACAGCGATCATGCACACAAGTACAAACTCAATTTAGTATATTTCATTCAACTCTAATTTGCATCATTTGACTTGTCTGCACAATTTTCTTACAAGCCTTTCTTTTTATGCAGAAAATAACTTTAAATGCATATGCTTCCGTCACAAGTGTAGCGTAGGGAAATGAAGATATGAACAAAATTAGCTATTTTATTCGTATGAGAAGATACAAATACATTAACACACAGGCTCATTTATTTGTAGAATACACCAATCTATCTCAGTTAAAAGTTTAAAATGCAGAAGCATTAATAGCCCAAACCTAATTATGAAAAAATGAATCAAAAATATAAATAGCATCTAAAACCCATAATAGTATAAATTAAAACAATAACAATGAGATACAAACCTTATATACCAATATTTATGAATTGAAAACTTCTGTAAAAGTTTTAATCTGTTTTGTCTGAGGAATGCAGCTGATCAGCAGAGGGCAGTGTCCCACAATCGTAAACTGCAGCATTAATAGCCCGGGGAAAGAGAAATCCATAGAAAATGTTATCCCTTAGGAACTTCTTCCACCAACTAGACCCACCTAGTTGAATCCACCCTGATATATATGAGGCAGTGATGAGGGCAGCAGCTCGCCATCTTCTTTCTTTAACATACC